>WEIV01016629.1:48309-60185 GCA_013390005.1 Calyptomena viridis | reverse complement strand
GAAATTGGCAGATAATATACACTGGAAGGTATTAAACTTTTTTGTCTCATTTTTTCTTATGAAAATAAAGCTAATAGGAGAAAAAAAAAGGAAAAAATGTCAAGAATTGTCTAAACGTGATAGCAATATTTACTTAGTCCATCCTAGTCAGAGTTTTCCTGTAATTCATGAATTTTTCATCAATAATTTTTAAGCTTGTTGTAGATCTAGCTAAGAGCCAAAAAAAAAAACCCAAAACAACTCAAGAGATGTTTTTTATCACAATTTCTGCTCAAAACTCACTACATATGAAGTTTTTAGTCTTGGTGCCTAGATAACCTTTTAAATGTGCAGCACACCTTTTGGCAACTCTAATACAGCCTCAGAAACATCTCTTCTACTTCCTTTTTCTTCATTCATTGACAACAAAGATCTCTTGGACAGTTCTTAGAGGGTCAGCAGGAAAATGGTTCTGCTAAAACTAACCTTTGCATTAAATTTTTCTCACATTATTTGCCCTATTACCTGTGACTCAGAACAAATATTTTGCTGATTAGGAATTCCTTGAACACCCATAAGTCCACAAATGTTTGTCACCCACGAAGTTACTAGCAAAGTGCTAGTTTCAGGAATCATTAGGTAAAGAAGATCTCCTGCACCATGACAGAGAATTTGACATTTTATTATTGGCTTCCCTTACATAGAGAATTGACTGATTATACCACAACATAACTATTTTCAGAAGAACAGAAGAGCTGCCATGGGATACCAAACACTCAAAGAAATCTCTGTTTTTTATTTTCCTTGAAATTTCTCCTTGGGGAAAATATCAAGAATTTGAATTATTGGATGTTTTCTCTATATCTCCAATTAAACAGTCTTTCAATGCCCATCTGATTGTAAATTGATGGTCTTATGGAATTTGAGAAGTGATCTTCACTTGCCACAATCTACTGTACAGATTCATAAAATAAATAGTTTTACAGAGAAGTTTTATTGGAACCATGCAGGCCAAGTAATCTAATAGTTATCCTTCTCAACCAAAAGTGCCTATGGACTTCGGGACTACAAAGTAATAAGGCAAATTCTCTTTGCACTTTAATACAGTTAAACATCTGCTCATTCCTTCATATATATTATTGCATAATGAATGATTCAGTACCACAAGTCAGTAGTCCTTTAACTTTTTACTGTGTAATGTGTTTCTTAATTCATCTACTAAATGCAAAAAAGACCCTATGTTAATATATTTCTTTCATGTATGAAAGCAAAGTCATAAACAAGGGAGATATTGTAAGACCTGCAATTAATGAAAGCAAGCAGCTCATTTGAATACCTTCTTTTTATAGTTTTATCCTTGGACAACCTTGCCAGAAGACATGAGTAATGTTTGCACGAATAGCCATGAAATTGCCATTCATTCCAGTGAGGTTTCCATGTACTGATGTGTCCCAGAGACTATAAAATAGCACATGCAATCCACCAGAGATTTCCCTTGCTTTATGCTTACTTTATTACATGTAATGACACTTTTCACTCTTGGAGACATATATCTCTACATATTTCATGGCAAAAAGTCATGGTGGCTTGTTGCACAACAGCCAGACAGCTCTAGTAACCCCCATCATTTAGTTTTGTGTATTTAATATGCACTGCTTGGATATTTCAGGGCATTAAAAGGTTTTGAAAATGAAACCCCCCAAGTTCAGTAAAGCATTTCTTTTTACTATCATTTGTAAAGATGCTTGGACAGAGACATCCAGCCCCTTTGACATACAAGTCTGAACTATTGTTCCTTACACGAGCCCATCCTCAACACAATCTGTTCATGTTTATAATACTATTTCTGCTTTCCAAATACCACAGATTTCTCACTCCACTGCTGGTCATATCTTTGCAAGAAATCACAGAACACAATATTATTCTGCTGTTAGAAAGAGCTGATTGTGCTAAGGGGTCTCCCACTGAGGCAAGATGCTAAACTCATCTTTTCAGTCCCAAATTCTGCCTTAACTAAGGAGATCCAAAAGGATATTTTAAGAGCAGACCTTTTTTTTTTTTTTAATTTCGCATTACCTACAGTGAAAACCACCAACTTTAAGGCCCTAAGGAAGGCCAAGGGAATTGACTAGCAAGACAGCTGACAAGAATGTCTATAGTGAGGCTGGATATCTTTAGAAAGAGACAGGAAAACACCCCTAAAGGAAGTTTGGTTAGTCTTTGCCTTTATCCTCTGTTTTAGCAAAATATTATACATAATCTTGTTTGTTTGGGTTTTAAAATTCCTACTTGCTTCCAGCTATGGCTTGCCCCACTTGCTCATTTTATCTTTTTCTAAAGATAATTGTTGAGAATTGAATGAGAATGCTTATTTGAGTACATGTACAGTATTTAGCATAAGTGATGCTGTTGGTGTGCTAGGATTTCACACTAATAATATCATGTCATTTAGATGCTCTATTGCAACCTAACTCTGAACAGAAATTAGGCAAAAGAACAGATATATTACACAGTGTGTAAGCAATACATTTTCTAAAATATATATACTTAAGTTTAAAAAAGAAAATGCACAATACTGTATACATACCAGGTAGAGTGAAAGAAATCTGCTTTGAAGACGACCTTCAAACATGTTACACCTGTCCAACACAGGTGAAATTTAAATGCAACTCTAAAAGAGCTACATTTCCATTAAAAAGTCCCCAAAGAAAATTGGTACTATATCTCTTGACAGGATTTTCATACTGTTGTCTGTCTGCAGTGGTTTTTAGGTCATGGGGAGCTATCTCTTGAAGCCTGACTTAACAAAGCCAACCAGTTTTTCATTTAACCCCAAGGCTGACAGAGAAAACAAACTATTATAGATTTCCTACATACACTGTAATAACAAGAAGGACAAAGTGATGGAGAATAGGTTCAAGTTGGCCATGTCATTTGTTCTTTGCTCTCCACTGAACAAGATGAGGCTTCCCAGAAGCCTGTATTTTCTGTCAAAAGTGTTTCAGGACATGCCTCAGATTTCATTCATTAGTCTTCACCCTTTATTGCTTCCCTTTACAATGTCTTATTAATTTATAAACGTGTGGGATACCAAAGGTTACATCTATTAATACTATTTAAAAATTCATGAGCTTAAATGCTTTCCATTTAAGCACCACAGACACAAAGCCATCATAGTCAATGTCATAATTTCTAAAGCTTGGTCTGCTGTACAAGAGGGAAAATACTAAGACATCCAGAAAGAGGAAGGTCAAAGTCAAATCTGTCAGTGGATCTCATGAGCAGGTAGCAGATAAAGTTTATTTGATAACATATTGATCTTACATCTTGCTTCTAACAAGGATAATAAGGTTTGTAAGCACACCAATTTCATACGTTGGTATTACTCAGAGCAACTAAAGTTTCACTTCTTGGTTTGCTCAGAATTAACTTAGTCCCAACAAGGCTGTCCAACTTAGGTTGTATCTCATACACAAATTTAATTGGTGTTGTTGAGCAAGTTAGAGAACCTGACTGCAGTGAGGGAGTCCTGAGCGCCCACGCCAAAGTAAACACCTATTTTTTGCCTCTGTGAGTGTGAAATACCTGAGGTAACCTCAAATTATCTTTCTGCTACGTTTCATTTATTTCTATATAGCTTTGAAACAACTCATATGTTCCTTGCTTCTCAGAATAGCTGTGATTCCATCAATTTTCAATAAAACCAGAGTGATTTTACATTATTCTATTTCTTTCTGCTTTATATTTGTACTTCTACAGATATAAACATGTGTCTGTGAATACATAAATACAGTTATTTTTTCCTTTGTGTTTCTTGAAAGACACACATTTTTAAATTCATCTATTCCTAAAGAACCTCAGATCTACTCTAATAAGCCTTTTGTTCCCTGTTTTTTAGTTGCAAGTTCTTTCTGTTCAAAATCTCTGTTTGTTGTTATTTACTTGGAAGAATTGAGATTTTTAAGTAACATGGACCTCACCTTCAAATACCTTAAATTGGACTACCTGAACAGGAATCTGCAGAACTAGACCTATTTTGTCTTTCCTAACTGGTTTGCTTTTATGATTGTTAAAATAGATTTCTGTCTTGCAAATATGCACACATATGTTAAATATTTGTTACTGAAGAGACTTTTTGGTTCCTAATCAGTGACTTCATAATCTTCAGATGAGCAGGTGTGCCAATTGTGTTCATACTGTGCCCTGTAAACATATCCTTTCAGCTAATGAAACTACACTTTGAAGTCTGTGTAACCAGAGGTTTGCCAATTTTTAATTTAAAATGCAGTTAGCAAAGGCTAATGAGAGATGGGCTAAAGCAGCTCTTTGTGCTTTAGTGAGTGGTTAGTTTCTAACTTGCCAAAGGTATAACATCTAAATGCATTTTTTACTGCAATCTACACTAGTTAAGATTATATTGCTTTCATGTTTGAGTCAAATTAAAAATGATACTGAAGTGCATTATTAAGCATCACTTTAAATAGTGTTATGAAGTGTTTAAATTAATATTAAAATTACATACTTTTGTTCACAGGGTATTTCTAAAGAGCTTGTGGAAACACCAGAACATGAGAACCTCCACGTATTTCTTGTAAATTAGAGAGTAAAATCAAGCCTTTTGCACTGGCTTAAAATAATATAAATGTTCTTTTATGTAAACAAAGTCGGATCAGTTTTCTGACTTCCACAGAAGTTTGCTTGTCTACCAAAAGGTAGAAGCACGAGTAAATTTGCTCCTGCTCTCAACTGCACTTTGTGAGCTCTGCGTTGTGTGGGGGTTTCCTTGCAGAGCAGCAATCTCCAGCTCCACGCCCTCACACCACAGCTGTGCGCTCCATTAAGACGGCATTCCGGCTGTGTGCCAGCAAGGACACAGCAGATGGAGGGAGCAGGCAAAGCATCGTGCACTGAGAGTTCAAGTAAGGGCACAAACACATGATTGCACATGATTCCACTGGCAGGTTTGAAGCCATGCCCGAAACGACTAACACTGCACAGCCATGCCCGGGGCCCGGTAAAATAGCTGCTAAAAACATCTTTAAAAAATTCACTGATTGTTTGGAGTGGTCTTCCACTCTCTTAGCTGGCCAGTGCTAAAGTTATAGTTCAATGAAGCCAAATGTCACCCAAAGACCACCCTCCCCCCACGAGAACACCTTTCTTACACCAGATCTCTCCCCATCACAGTGGGTGACCTGGGCTTAGGGTGACTCCAACTCCCCACTGTTGTGACTCCGAATTGACTGACAGCCTTTGCAACCCCGCACAGCCTGAGGCCCTGAGAACTGCTGAAGTACAGAAAAGTACTCTGGCATATGAAATCTCCCAAAACAACAAGCAAAATACATTAAAAGGTATTTCAATGATGACTTTTTGACTCTAGGGAAAACCATTTTACAATACGTTTTATAGTTATTAGAAGAGGTTCCATGAAATCTTAACAAATAGGAGTTAAATATTTAAAAAAAAAATTGTAAAAATATTCAAAGCAAGCACAAAAGAAATCTTAATAAATACTCATACTGTGAAACTCTACTGGACAATATCAGTAGTTGTTACATCAAGATGTGAACCAGCTCAAATGTCACATAAAAAGTTATTTTGGGATTTTGGCACTAACTCTAATTGTCTGAAGTAACAAAGAAGAGCCTAAATTAACCTGCTCTTAAAGAATGTCCTCTGATCAGAAATTCCATTTAAATACCACCTCTATATTTCCCTTATGTTGATGTCAGGAACACAATGCTCTATCACGTAGGTTTTTATAAAGTGTTTGGACTTTACAAGTAAGCTTTTGACAGTTCTGAAATCTCAATAACTGTTCTCTCAAGTATTTGCCCCAGACCTAAATATGTTGCACAAGCACCTGATACTGCATTTAAAATTACAGTGTGGAATTAGACTTTTTATGGAAGTATTAGACCACATAGTAGGTCCTTTTGCATCTCTCTTCACCCTTACAAATTTAGGACACTAAAACCAAAATTAACATAATCTAGAAATAAATAAGCAATTTAGCACAATTGTTAAATGATGAGGAAAATCAGAAAATTATGGAAATGTGTAGTTGTACACCTCTGGAGAAAAACAGCAATAGAATGAACATTTTGGAAGCTTAGACCACAGAAAACAATGATCCTATGAGATTAACCTATGCCTACTTCTAGAAAGTAATTTTTAGTCCCTGAGAGGAAATTATGGAAGGCAAATTATTTGTTTCTTAATTCCTAAGAATATTTTCTGCATTTCCATGTTCATAAAGATGCTTTGGAGACTTATTTAAAAATTCATTTATTAAGAGTATCAGTATTAAGAGAGCACCTCACTTCAACTGAGCAAACACCATGGACTTATTTTTCATTTACACAAATCAGGTAAAACCATTCATTGCACCTGCATTTGCTATGGGTTAAGGAAAAAAAAAAAAAAGCTGGTTGCTCTATATTGATACTGAGTTTTGAAATAGATTAATTACAGCAAATTTCAGCATTTCAAATTAGTAAATTTAACTGATCAAACTAAAAATGAAAGATTGCACTTACAGTAAAGAAATTCAACAGGATTAACATTGCTTTCAGAAATAAATGCATATTAATAGAATTATAGTACCCAACACATAAATACAAGCAGCTAAAATATTTGAAACTTTAAAAAAAAAAACAACCCAAACCTTTAAAAATACCTGACCTCACAGTAATATTTAATAACATTAAATTTCTCCAGGATTTGCAAAAGTGGTCTACAGTGCACCTTCAAATCATATATAAAAAAAGTGTTCTAGAATACAAGAGAATTTTGGAAAAACCTTTATCAGAGATTTTTAGATATTTAGTGTTGACATCAATGGAAATCAACTAATCTCTGGCCAACTAGCTCTTGCATTATTTCAGTTTAAAAGCAGTTTATGTTCCCCAGACAGCAGAGTCAAGACATGAGCAAGGCAAAACTCAGCAACCAGTCCAACCTAAGCTTTACCTTTGCAAAGTAAAGCTTTGAATGTTTTATAAGTAATAGTTAATGTTTCTGTCTTCTCTGAAGATGTGTTCTAATTGAAAATAAATCTAAGAGATATTTTTATTCTGCTCAGATACAATTTTGTTTTCCACTGAAGAAAAACCTGACAGCTTCCCTCCACAGGAAAAGATCTGGGGAATCGTGTGGAAGTTTCCCTCTACTGTTACCTCCCAACCCGTCCTGTCTTGTTCTTACAGGGTTTTGTAAACCCTCTGGATATCTGCATATCCTCTGGAAATGCAGCAGGTGGAAAAACTGCTTTTCTCCTGGTGCTTTCCCTTTTTGGTCGTCTCACCCTCAATCAAAAAAGTTTTCATCCAACAACTGAGACGTGACATCTTTGTCATTGCCATTGCTGGCTGTACAACCCAAAAGGACCATCCTTTGTCTCACTAGAGGTGTTTTTACACGTCTGCAACCCAATGGTTTTCTATAAGTAAAGCTGCCATAAAGCACGTGTTCTAACAGCTTTGGAGACCTTCTGGCAGATGTTTACAGGCAAGCAAGTAATACAATTTGGCTTTAAAGTGAGCTAAGTGTGGCTTCCCAAGCACACTGGAAAAATAAGCAATGTCTCAGCAGAACAGCAGAGGGAAACAGAGAGACAGTTCTAAGTGTAGCATTAACCACTAATAATTGGTAGTGACAAAGAGGCTTGGTGGGTTATGTGAACTAAGTTCAAACTCATCATAGTTAACTATAAATAATTGAAAGGTTGAGTAAATAGACTGACAGGCAGAAAGGGAGTAATGCACATGAGAACTATAATTTATTATAATAAAGAAACCATTAGCTTACAGCATGCCTTTGCATGATTCTTCATCATGACTCAACTTCAGTGTTCTAAGAATATGAGTGTGTGACATCTCCTTGCACTATTAGATACTGAAAGTGTGGAAAAAGTTGCCTTCTAGAATACTTTGCTTTCTGGAGCTCATATTTTTTTAAAAAAATCAAATTTTAAAGCCATATGATTCACTTAAGCTCTCAAAGTAGACAGAAAAAATACAGAAAATATTTCCTGAAATTTTTTCAGAGCAAGTTAGCTCCAGGTTCTCCCTAAACTTCTATCCAAAGACAGTACTATACATCTTACGGTCACATGTATGAGAGTCAGTTGAGGATATATAACAGGGCAGGAAGCCTTCTCTATACTAAATCTTTCTATAGGAAGAAGAATAATTTGGAACTTGAAACCTGAAAGACATCTTTTACCCGCTACTATTTTCTATTGATTTTAATATGTTCACTTAATGAAATTTATGGATTACATATTTACAGTAATTTCATTTTTACTAGAAGTTTTTAGGAAATGCCTTGATCTTTCTTCAGTCTTTTGTACCATAGAAGATGACTGACATTTTTATTTCTAAAGACAAATGTGTTTTCCAAGCCATGCTCATGACCAATCTTTTATTTATAGAACTTGACATTTTTACAACTGACATAAAGGGCTTTTCAGGTCTTAGTATGCTATAACACGGTAATGAAATATTCCCTCATGTACAAAATATGAAAGTCTTCAGTCTATCTACCTGGGTATAGATATATATACATATGTGCATACGCATGTGTCCCTGTGAATAAAACATTTTATATCTATATGTATATATACTTGTGGAAGATAATGTATATTCTCTACAATGGAGTCTGTTGACAAACCTAAATAAGTGATAATAATACACACACATGAAAGAAGAAGAGAAATTATTTCCAAATAACTGTTCTGAACTAGATATAAATATGGTAATTATTACTGCTAGGTTTATTAAATTGTTGAATCTCTCTTGTGAATTAAAAGAAACATTATCTTTGGTTGAGATTATACAGTACACAGACTTTTCTCAGATAATTGTTCCAGTTTTGCTGCTTGCAGATCTTACAGCACAGAATGTTTTGCTCAACGGCCCTTGATCTCTGCATTTCACACTCCACTGTCAATTCAGTGTTGATTCACTCCTGATACCATTCTTAATTCAGGTCGTTCTACTGTTGTCAAGTCTGTTATATCCCAGTCACAAGGACTGAGAACATACTAACTGATGCTTGTACAACATAGATGCCATAAATAACATAAAAATGTTCTAGACAAAAATTTAGGACAGTTTTTTGGTTAATATTTTTCTCTTTGGCTGACATAGTAAATCTTTTCTATAGAATTCCGATTTCTTTACATCAATACTCAATTAACTAAATTCATCCTAAACACTACAGGATGCCCAGTCTTTGTGATCATGTTAAGTGCTCTGTGTGTGCACTTGTGCATGTATGTGTATAACATTCCATCCAGAAGAATGAAGAATCCATTATAATTAAATCTGCCAAAATGGAGTTTGGTAATCACGATTTCAAATGCTATCCACATAAATTCATACATGGCATATTAATTGTACACATTCTTTTTCTGTATTTATAGTTTCTCTAGACTTCATGACCTAAAACTGTCTTCCTAAATTTAGCTGAAAGAACTGCACAAGTAAATGATAATTTATGTGTCACAATATAAAACACGGGCATCCTTTTAAGTGCAAATTTTTTGCTGGTGTGTATTCAAACATTAAAAAATATGAAAATAAATAACCATGCTGTGATCAATTCTATCTTCCTATCATTCAGAATAGGGTATGATATTTTTCCACGCTGTACAAGTCCTGTCTGCAATTAGAAGAGACTAGCTGGCACAAGGCAAACACAAGCAGAACTGACAGCTTGTGCTGACCTCTAGGAATTGCTCTGTTGTTGAACAGCCATGCAGTGATTGCTTCAAAAATGCTCCTGAGGGCTGCAAATCATTTCATTTGTCAAAATCATGACAAGCTTCTTACGATGAAGCAGTTCACTTTTTTTCAGTTACCTTAAATCCACCATTTAGATTCCAAAAAGGAAAGGCCCTTGAAAAACACCTTAAAGTAATTTCCCACTATGTGTAAAATAGTACAAAACTATGTCCTCATGCCGTAGCATTGCAAAGCAGATACAGTCCCAGAAAAGGTGTCACAAAGAGAGGATACAACCACTGCAGGATCCCTGTCCTGTGGGTGTCATTCAGAGGTGACAGACATGGGGGGCCTATAGAGAAAAGTGGGCACAAATAGAGTGTATTCTGATATTTACGTTCATCATCCAAATCTCAAGTCAGCAAGGCTTGGATTTGGAGCTCAGTTTCTGACTAGAGGGTTACAATCTGTTTTGAACACAAAGGCTAATTGCAGGCTTTCACACTGTTTCTAAAATTGGGAATAGATAATTAAATATCATAAACAAATGCCTGGTACTTATTTTGAGCAGATGAAGCTACATGTTGAAGATACCTGATGCCGATGTTTCACAATAGAAGCAAGAACCAAAGTTTGAATCTGAAATGTCTGAGAGCTACAGATGTTTTCAGACTCACTTCTGCAGAGGCAGGATCACCCAGCACCTTGTAGCATAAGCCTGCCAGGAGATTTATGTTTTACCAAAACATTAGTAAAAATTCACATTGCTCTAAAATCCCTGACGGAAAAATAATTGCACGAGAAGACAGAGCTACTCACTCACACCAAACTGTAAGAACTCCAAAATGAGACATCTAGAAAACCAGAATCAACAGTAGAAGAATTTTGTTACCAACTTTCCTTTCATCAGTGGTTCTTTGTGTGTTTAGACCTGAGAACTAAGTTTCCATCTGTCCCCAAATACTCTAGTCTTCCTAAGGGCCAGAACACTAAGAATTCGGTTACTACACCCCAGGGTGGCTGAATTCTTGGAAGATTAACTAAATACTCTTCTGAAAAAGAAAGCATAATTTTAGATCATAGTGGGAGGTAAAGACTGGTAAAACTTCGTTGCTGGAAAGATTTGCATGTGGTCAGGAGTTCTGCAGAATTATAATTGTTTATATTTATGTCAGTTCATCTTTTAAAGATCCCAGTCCACTGAAGTACAAAGTGAAATGATAAATTAACAGCATGATATGGCTTTGGACAGTGAAATTATGACATCGATACAGCCAGGAAACATGTTTACTGTCAGAGTTTGAACTCCACAAGAACTTGAATTTTAAGTACTTCTTGATAATTTAAAGTGTTCCAGCTTAAAACTGTGAAATCTAAAGATTCCATTCAGCTGCCATCTAATCTCTAGACAAAAAGATCTCCATGTCAAGCTAACGCTTGAACTTGAAGTAAGTTTTCAAATCGAATTTGACCAACCTCTCAGTTTGAAACATGAAAACTCCCTAGTCACTCATATTTTTGATTACAGAGCATTTCTTACGTACCCAGTTTGGTGGGACCAAAGGACATGGACACTTTTGCCCATGAAAAGTTAATTTGGGGTTCAAAAATAAGCTTTCATTTACCTGTCTCACCTGTAAGGCTCATCACAGCAGATGTTCTCAGAGTTTGTCTATGAAATCACATTCACAGGACAAAGCAAAGCAAAACAAAACAAATAAAAGCCAGCTGCACTAATACACCTTTTTATGCCAAAAGGTAAGCTGCTAGAATATTCACTGGGAAAATGCCTAAAATCTTGGTTGCTAACTCAAATGATTATGGAAACCCATACCAAGAACGCATTGAATTTAGCCATATAGAAGTATGTCAACATATAAAATGCATTTTAACCAAAAATCCTATTGTTTATGCCTCTTGCTGTACAGGCAGGCAAGATACTTAACAGTATCTTGCCCACATGTACAGTTGGAAAAATATGAAAATATTTTTATTTTTATTTTCTTTTTTTCCTTTTATCTCCAAGCAAAACTTTTCAACATTTTGCATTTTATTTACTTTTATTCATGGTTGTTTCTTTGATCAGCCGCATTATTTTTGTCTTGGTTGTAGAAAAAGTGGTGGTGTTTTAAAATACCAAAGTAAAGAAATCATTTGTCAGCACAT
>WEIV01016629.1:26789-38409 GCA_013390005.1 Calyptomena viridis | reverse complement strand
GTAGGACTAGGGAAGTTATTCTTCCCCTATACTTGGCATTGGTTAGACCTCACCTTGAGTACTGTGTCCAGTTCTGGGCCCCTCAATTTAAGATGTTGAGTTGCTCAAATATGTTCAGAGAAGGGCAACAAGGATGGCAAAGGGGCTGGAGTACAAGCCCTTTGGGGAACGACTGAGGGAGCTGGGATTATTTAGCCTGGAGAAGAGGAGGCTCAGGGGAGACCTTATTGCCCTCTACAACTACCTTAAAGGAGGTTGTAGCCAGGCAGGGGTTGGACTCTTCTCTCAGGCTCCCAGTGACAGAACAAGAGGACATAGTCTTAGGCTGCATCAGGGGAGGTTTAGGCTGGATATTACGAAAAACTTCACAGAGAGAGTGATTTCCCATTGGAATGGGCTGCCCAGGGAGGTTGTGGAGTCACCATCCCTGGATGTGTTTAAGGAAAGGTTAAATGGTGTGCTTAGCAACGTGGTTTAGATGGTTTAAATAATGGGTTGGTGTTGGGTAGGTTGATAAATTAGGTAATAGGTTGGACTTGATGATCTCTACGGTCTTTTCCAACCCTGTTAATTCTGTGAAAACTATTTATGTCAGAAGTGGCCTTCACAGTTTGGTCCTCAGCTGCATCTGCTCCCTGACCAAGTGGACTGCAGCTGTTTGTGTGAAGGATGAGAGTGGGAAGCAAGACCTCTCTGATATAGGAAAATTAAGACCATTAAATCTATCTTTTTTAAAGATATAGCTGAGGAAATAGCTGAGGAATTGGATGAGGACACATTTGACAAAACAAGACACAGAAGTCAGACTTTAGATACTACACCCTTCACTCATATTTATACAATCCCTTTTAAATAGTCAGGTTGGCATATCTGAGCTCTAGACTGAGTTACAGGAAAGTACAGCACCTTCCAACTTGATTTCCAAGTGCAAAGTGCAACATAAAACCTTTCAGCAGTGACACGATAAATAGCAGCTTGTAGTACTCTCCATTGTTTGAAATGAAAGATAGCATTCTTTTTTGCAGAGTTCAATATAAATCTAGAGTAGCATAATATACTTCTTTTATTTTGATGGAAGTCAGAATCTAGTCTAAAAGTCTGTGATATTCAGTGACTACAAAATAAGACTGACAATATTATATGGTGTAGACTAATGGGAAAACAGAATCCCAGGGGAGCTTCCAATTTGGTGCTGGGGGCTGAACTATTAGACTTTCATGCTGTGACTGGTAGAGTCTGTTGCAAGAATGCACACTTATTATAATTGACAAAACTTGGTACAGCCGTACCGACCCACTCTGCATGTGTGAAAGTCATAAAAAATATCATTAAAAATGAATTGCTTTATATCCCAAGAAGCTTTTACAATACAGTAATATTTGATTGACTGATATAGCAGAAAAGCACACAGACAGCCTGAGGAGATTGGGCTGGCAATGGCATATGCATGATTACACCATCCATTTCTTCAATTTATTTTTCCACTGTGTTTATTGCAGTTGTTTCTCATTCGTAAACGAATGGAAATATATTTCATCATTTTAAATTAAATTTGGTGATTTTTAGTACTCATGAATCTCAAAGACAAATTGCAGCAGCTGGAACTACAGACTAAAAAAAATTATGTTAATGGTCTTAAATTGTCCTCTAAAAAAACCTCAGAGATGCCACTCCATGAGAATAGGTCCGGTGAAAACCATCATATAGAGAATAGGAGGAAGAAAGAAACACTATCACAAGTGCTTTTGTTTTAAAGAATTGAAATTGAGTCTTAGTGGTTCTTCCTCAATGCAAAAGAGTGAGTTTCAAGTTTTGCTACTGCTCTGATGGGAACATCTGAACAACACAATCTAATCTTGTGGCTTCATCTCTCTTGTGTACATTTCTAATTACATCACGTGAAAGCATAAATAACATTACCAGCTTTGCTTCCAAATCAAAAAGGAATGATTGTGAACATACAAGGGTCATTTTTAACAGACTTATTTTTCTCATTTCTTCTACTGTTATAGAGATCAAATAGAATTTTTCCCTTTCATAATATGTAAAGCTAAGCAAGGCTTTCCTTTATCAATAAAGTATTACAATATCTAATAATATATGCCTCTAAAAAAAATTAAGTACCATAATGACTTCTTCTGGAATTCCAGTGTATCAGTAACCTGGGTACAGGCTAAAGAAAATTTGATTTTTTTTTTCAATTGGCCAGTAAGGTGAAATAAACATTCTATCCTATGAAATCTAAATTTCATCTAGACTTAAACACTGTAGAGATAAGAAACTTTTCTACACGAAAGTGCCTTTTTTTGCCAGCTGAAAAGTCTAGAATGTTTCACGGCTTTTCCACAATCTGTTTCTGGCCAAGATTTTCCAGGTGCTGCTACTTTGGCAGACAGACAAAATCCACTTTTGAAAAGCAGACTGGTAAATTAGCAGCAGACTGCATGCCAGGGGCTTGTCTGAAGACAGGTGGGCCCCAACGGGCTGCAGAACATGGCTGGTGTTGGACTCCACACTTCAGACCCTACAGGGTTGACAGGAATCAAAGCCCTTCCCAGGGTTTATCATCCTGGCGATTTATAATTTGCAGTGTGCTGACCATCCTTTTTGTGCACAAATATTAAATTAACCTGGATCTTAACAGCTGTTGAATCTGAATCACCTTAAGTCTCTTCCCGATGACCTTGCTGTCTGCTGTATCTCAGAAATGTCCACCACCAGCTCACCCCCTTTTACCATCAAGTCATTCTATATAAATCATCCTCTCTACACCCAGCCTTACATCTGCCCCCAAGTTAAACAACTCCCTGAAGACTAGTTTGCATTTGCAGAAATAGCCCCTATCTTATTTATAATATCAGTTAAGAAATAGTAAACAACTGGAGGCAACAGAATGCTGTTGGTTTTATACTAATGCTACTTACACAAAATATGAAATGGTAAAATTAAATAGAGTTCCAGTACTATAGAAACTTGAGATAGATTGGGTTGTATAATCTTTCTAAACTCTGACTTGTCACTATTTTGACAAACATTATAATTTTTTTAGATGTTTAGAGAATAATTTTTGCTTCACTAGAATACATGGAATTGTGGTGGAATACTTAAATGGAGATTCATGTCCAGTGACAAGATATAAAAATAATTAAAACACATATATTTAATGACAAGAAAAAACCCACAATATTTATAAAAAAGTAGCTTACATATAAATTATATATTAAAAAATTTGAATATGAATTTTTCATTAGAATTCTCCAATTTTCAGTATAGACACAACAGTTTCTGTTACTGCTGTTCTTCCTTCTCTTGCTTCTGCCAGACATGAATGTCTCGTTGAGTTTAGCATTCACTTGGAATGCTGCTGCATTTATCTACTAAATTCACACCTTTCTGTTATTGAATTCACACCTTTCTGTCAGCATCTTCATTTTCTCTGATTCTGGAAACACTAATTTTTATGATAATAAACTTCAGATTATTTAAGCTAAAGCAGCACATGCACCAAGCAGATGGACAAGATGAAAGTCTAAGACCCATAGCCAACATAAAAAGGTTTCTTTCTCTGTGACAGAGGAAGAAAAGGATAGATTTTAACAGGAACAAAATCAGATGCTTTGCCTAACTAGATCAATTTTAGATGTAAATTTTCCACTGTTTGTTCCATTATTTTTATTTTTTATATATTTTTAATCTTTTTTTTTCTTTATTTTTTCCTAGAGCTAAGCAGAAACTTTCTGGTGTTAATTTTCTTTAAATTTAGGATTTATGCATTCATATATCTTTTCAGACCAACTATTTATAATCCAGTAGCCCACAATGAAGATATTCTTCCTCTTCCACATAAACTGAGTTCATTATTTATACTTTCAAGCCAGAGTCATTAATTCTCTTAGTGAATGAAGCATGGTTTAGGGCAACAAATAGTCAGCATATGTTTTGTGCAATTTTTTTTCCCTAAAAAGAAGCAGACCTACATTTGTGTAATTTCTCATCTGCTCTTGGGTAGATTCAGCACTACCATCTGGGGGGAAGCAAGCTGTTTTATCAACAAACACGGAGCTGTATTCTCAGGGAATTAAAAAAAAAAAGAAAAAGGAGCAAATTTCAATGAAGGGTTTTATGAATAGGTTGTCTGAATGAACCATTACAAAAGCATCTCCTTTTTCCTGGAAGAAAACACACAAAAAGAATGCTTATTTATAATTCTAAACCATGTTCTAGTTCTCTCTCTTACAAAAATTTTATCCCGAAAGATAAGAAACAAATGTGTTTATTTATTTGCATATTGAATAATGCTTGCTTATTCTACAATATGTGTTCTTGGTTCTGTATATCATCTTGAAAAAATAATTTAATAGAGAAATTCATTCTTGAAGGGTTAATAGCTTTTTCACATGGTCTTGGGTTTATTGTTAACTGTTAGTGAAAGATAATGACAGTTTTCTTTACAAAAATAACGATTTCAGGATTTTTGTCTTTTTAATTCCATATATCTGAACAAATTGATTAATGACATTTGCACTAAGAAAAATAAAATCAACATACCATGGCCAAAAAAAATTTCCAAAACATTTTCCAAAAAAATGAGTACATATTTTCATTTGAACTTGATAGTGAAAATTTCAGCTCCGAAGAAGAAAACTGAGAAACTTTTTATGAAGAGACTCGGTGAATCAAAAATCCCTTTCAATCACTCTAAATTAAAAAAAAAAAGCTAGAAAGATTTGTGTTTTTCTCAAAGTAAGACAAAGCAGAATTTTAACTTTAATTTTCCACCATGTTAAAGGCCAGTCCCTGAAAGCCTGTACCTAAGCACATCCGCATAGAAAGAGAATTGCAGGAACTAATCTGCCAAAACTGAAGATGAAATCCTGGCTGCCCTACAGTGAATAGCAAGCATCCCACTGCTACCTCACCTCAGTGCCTTTGTACACCAAGGAGAACATTAATCTGAGGAGCACCTGACCTGTCTGCACTACCTCACTGAACCTGTTCATTAAATACCCAGGCATACAGCTTCTGCTGGAGAAATGAATGCTGATATGAAATCAGAGAAAATGCATCTTCTACCAGCGGAGAAATGCCATGGGGGGAATGGTATCAGGAGACAAAAATTTTAGAGAAAACTTATCTAAAGCTCAGGAAGAAACAACCTGAATGTGGTGGAAGATTGGGAAATTTGAAAAAAAGCCTACTTGGCTAAGTAAGGAGTTTCCCAATAAAACACAAACCAAATGGCTGAAAACAAGGGAAGGAAATAACTGTGGAGTATAAAAGCCATTTGGGATAATTAAACAAAAAAAATTAGAGGCCAAATCCCAACTGGAGCTACAACTACCATCAGATATGACGAGCCACAAGAAGGGATGCTAGAAGTATGCCAGCTTCAAAAGAAAGCTGGGGAAAATGAAGGTGTGCTGCTGGATGGAGGAGACAATCTGGTTACAAATTAAACAGGACACAGTGAATTAGCTGACAACCTTTTCACTTTGATCTTCAAAACAAAGTTGAGCCTCCACATCCACTTCCAGATGAATCAGCATATTTTAGAAATGAGAAGGACAATTTACAGTGAAGGAGCAACAGATCAGAAACTCCACAAACAAGTTTCTTTCATTCAAATCCACAGGGCTGGATGGAATTCACGTAAGGGTATGAAAATGGTTGGTTGAACTGAAAAGTCATTCTTAGTTTACCAAAAGTCACATTCCAATCAGACATATCCTCAGAAAACAGAAATCTACTAATAAGACTAAAGACGTGGTTAGAAATTAACCTGAAATGAAGATTCCCAATCTGCCTTTCAGAAATTATCACAAAAGATTGATTCCGAAAAAGATGAGATATATCTGTTCTTAAGTAAATAGTAAGGCAGGCTGGAACTAGGATAGCTGATGTGAAGGTAGAAGCCAAACTCAGCCATGTATAGATCAGACCAGATGCAGCAGATGACTCATTTCTTTGGTCTTCCATGGTGTCTAACATGAATGGGTAATTCATTCTTCAACACTCGCTGCTAAAAGTGTAAAATTTAGTGTGCCTCCCCAGGAATAGGTAGGATTTAGGGCACCTTCCACTTATTTCTGTGGCTTTAAGGCAGAGAGATGTTATTTTAATTTTGGATAGGACAAACAATAAAAAAACATTACTGGAAGAAATAGCTATTAAATCAGTGCTGAAGGCTAGTAATTCAGAGTCACTGTGTTACTTTCCATCCAGTAATTCTGGACACCACATAAAAATCATTCATCCACCACACTGAGCCTTTTTTAAAATTAGTTTTAACAAAACACAATATACACATTTAAAAACCAGTTTAACACTAATTTCTTTTTTTAAACATAACAGCTTGATTTTTAAAGGTGAGCCTTTATAGAAGTTTTTGCCAATGAGGTAACCTGTGAGCAATCACCTTCACTTGGCTGTGTGTTAGTGTGTAATACATAACATCTTAGGCTTCTGCTAAATGAACACCTGCAAATTGTACACAACGTTTTTTAAGCATTTGTTCTCCGAAACACACTGTAATGCTAAATGTAGCAATGTGAACATGAGGGAGTGTTGACAGCCAGATTCAGCTGCCTTTAGGGAACTTTGCATCTGGATCTTTCATGAAGTACAGCAGTTGACCAAGAGCAGTAGGCTTAGTAGTCTAAAAATAGATCACCTTCTCTTTTGCTTGAGGAGCAACTATTGTGCCATAGCACACTCTGGTAGTGTCTACATAGCTCTGGCAAGCACACACTGACCTCCCCCCTCAAGGTGGATAAAGAACAAGAGCTACGTTTGCAATAGATTGTCCTATGCAAGCAAAAGACATGAGAAAGTCTCACTGACACACAGGGTCTCAGCTGGTCCTTTTTCTGTGGAAAAAATAAATGTGTCTGCTCGAATTTCTTCAATAAGTGGCAAGTCAAAGAAAACGACTTAGTGACACCAGTATCCCTAAGAGAATTGAAAATTTCAGTATCATCCAGGCAAGAATCAAGGGGAATCACTAAACAAGTATTCTTTAGATCCGGGAAAATGGTTTCATTCTGACTGCAGATGAGGCACCATTTCTTGGGGATGAAAGAGGTGGTGTATCATACTCGCAGCGCTGGGGGGTGCCGCGCGCCCTGGCCTGGTGGAGCCATGCGGGAATGTCGTGAGCCACCCACCACAGTCCTGCAGAGCCCCCGTGACACACCTGCAGCCCCGAGTGTGGCACGAACTCGCGGGACCCCAACAGGCACGTACCCCCCAGTGGCTCGGGAGCAGTCGGGTGGCTGAGGAGTCCCAGGCTGGGGGAAGGTGGCTGCCATCTTGATCAGGGCACATGGAGAGCAGACAAAGGAGGCTTCCTGCCATCCAGGACCGGAAGTAGGTGGGGACAATGATGGACCAGTTGAATGAAAGCCCACGCGCCTCCCAGGCCGGGGAAAGGCGTGGGAATGAGACATACATGCATGTGTGAGACATGAGGGATGCCAGGGCTGGACAGAGGGTAAAAAAGGACTGCCCTGCTGGGGTGCCATGCTCTTTTAGCTGTTGCTAAGCTGTGAAGAGGATCTATGCTCTTCAGGACCTCATCAACGCCATCTTGGCCAAGGGCTAGCTGGGATTGGGACATCGGAGACTGCTTTCCTGAACAACGCAACACTTCAACATCATCTTGGATACTTTCACGCACTACAGGCTCCTGGTTTGGCTAGAAAAACCTACCCTGCCCTCCTCCCTCTCACCCTCTTTTTTTTTCTTTTTCTCTTTTTCTCTCTCTTCACAGCACCGCTCCCCTGGTTTCTTCTCCAATCTCCGTCGGGTTTCCCGGATCTTCACAGGGCCACAGAATTCCGGGGTGGTGAGGCTTGTCCAGTCTCTCTCTCTCTCCCTCTCTGTTCCTTGGGAACACTACCCCAGGAAAACCCCTGTTTTACCACCCCTTCCTTACCCCAACACCCCCTCTGGCACCAGGAGTCATTGTAGCTTCCGAACTCCCGTGTACCCCTGTTTTCACTGCCTGCAAGCGGTTGTGTTTTCAAGCCAAGAGCTTGTGCTATTCATCGAGAAGGATTATTTTGTTGTTGGTCTGGCTATTTGTCATTTTTAAGCTGAATATGCCATTTAATTACCTGCTTTTATATTACAATGATGAGTGTTGTTAATACATAATATATATTTTTATCTTTCTGTTTTATTAAAAATTTTTTCTATCCTTATACTTGGTCCAGTCTCGAAAATTTAATATCACATTTATTTTAATTCATTTTCACTGTCCCCTTAAACAGTGACAGACCTCTAGAAGGCGTTCAGATTAGGAAGGATCATTTGCTCTTTGGAAGCACCCACTTCTCTCCATTAATTACAAAAGGAATAGGGCAATGAACTAGATAGGAATAGGGCAATGAACTACATTAGATATGTATCTTTAAGACAGGCAAAATTTAGAGCTATTATCATCTAGCCCAAACAATAGTCTTGTCCTAGGATAAAGAGTAATTAAAAGTCTGAGGGTTTCAAACATGGCAAGGGATGTGGTCAAGCATAGAAACAATCAAGAGGTCTAGTTACATGAAATATTATAGTCATGATGGACAGCATGTATGGATTAAGATCAAATCCTCCTCACTTCATTCTACTCTACAGAAACTTTCAGTGAATTTTGAAGAATTTTCCTAAACAGAGAGGGCAATATTTTCACCAAAAATCCTCCACCAAAATTCTTTCTGCCTCTCCCATGAAGAACACTGAATATGTATCATTTAAGAACTAGTTCCAATGATGCCAGGGATTTGTAAGCACCAACAAAATTCTTCAGAAGCTTAAAACCCCAGACCAGCAAATTTTAAAGTACTTATCCTGAAAGTGTCCAATATACCTCAGGAAATGGGGAATCAGTGGAGTCTGTTTACAGAAATGATCAACACTGAATAGACTGTTGGTCCCTCTTGCTACATAGGCCATGACTGCACAGTAGAACCATCCACATATACACTAAGGCTTCAAAAATACTATCTTTTTCTATCAAAGTTCTTTAGTGAGTCCTCAGAGGTACTGCTCAGACTACTCGACAACAATTGACATATCAAAGGCCCAGGATATATAACAGGAAAAAATATCTAAAAAAAAAAATCACTATGTATTACTGTGGTTTTAGGAATATAAAACTGGAACAGACGTCCTATAAACTTATTCTATTCTGAAAACAAGTAAAGACAAAAAAGGGAGAACAGGAAACAAGCCATAAAGTCTGGTTGAACACCATAGCAAGGGGAAAGCTGTAATTGTTTTCTATTATTTTTTTTCATTCAGCAGCAAAACCTCCAAATACAGACAAATTTTTAACTTATCAGTGAAGAAGTCTCTGTATCTTTGTGACTTATAGTTCCATTAGAGAACGCTCAACCATGCATCTAATCAAGAAGAGGGAATCTTATAGCAAATTAGTAATTTTGAAAACAATAGAACTTAATGCTACCCAGGGATCTCAGTGACTTAGGAAAGGTAGATATATCCTCTTTTTGTTATTCTACAACTAAATTAATTAAAGAATGGCTCTATGTGAAATAGAATAGATATGTGGCTAGAAGTTACAGTTTTATTTCAAAGAACACAAGTTTAGATTGCATTTACACTTTTCAGCATAGTTCTGCTACTTATCATTGTGTTTCATTACAAGTAAACAGTACATCATTCAGTGGACTCTTGCACTTACTGAGAATATGCCACAAACATCATGAATGCCCTGGCTGACAACAGTAAACTAAAGGTTTACATGCACACATTTTTTCCAGCACTAATAACTTAATCTTTCCTGTATAAATCATTTCACTATCTCCTACAATCACATCCTTGCTAAGGAAAAAAAAAAGATTTGATATCACAGTGCAGCTGACATTTTTTAGAAAATGGCCTGGAAGCCATTTCCATGATTATATAATGTCTTGCAGATCGCATCAAGAAGTTAATGAAATGGAGGATAAGACTTGAGATTTGCTGTTTCACATATAGGATGACAGAATTAATGTAGCACCCTGGAATACTCTGAGACAAGCAGACATTAGAAACCCAGATGTCAACAGGTATTTAGTAATTACAGGCAAAGGAAATCTAACCAAAATCATGTAACAGGTTAAAAAACACCTTTTAGTAGATTTTGGAAAAAGGAGAAGTAGTATTAAGAAAATTAAAGGTAATTTTTTCCTCATGTACATCTCCCAAAACTGTTGTACATGTGTTATCATGTACAGCTAAAGAATGACCTTGTGATCCACCTTCTACTTATTCTTACATCTTTAGAAAGAGATCAGAGGCACATTCAAGAGAGCATAATCAACATTTATTCAAGATAAACACTTAGAATCAGATAGTTATGGATATAGATACGCTCCAAGAGAGACAATCACAAAATATGTTCAATACTGATGAGACAATAGTCCAGTTGTACACCCAGAATATTAATCACCATCTCATGTCCTTCACTGACAGCTAAACCCATCTCAGATTCCTGTGGGAGAACACACAGTGACACTGGTGGGGGATGCTATTAAAGAAGAAAGTTAAAGGATGATTGGAGTAAAAATTGGTGTGAAGGGCAAGGAGTTAAATATGAAATAATAAATCACAACACTGGCAGTAAAACACTTATTGTATTTATATTGCAAGAGTCCCTTGGCAATAAGCTGCCTTTGTTGTTACGTCAGCGTTACTGGTCTGTCCTTGAACCTTCTTGTAACCATTCATTCTAAAAGAATACACAGAGATGAGATTGTTTATGAAAGGGAGCACTCATATTTGTATTAAATGCTCCTATACTTCCATTATTTTGAGAGCACTGACTTGATCAGCAGCTGGTTCACAATCTAGAATATAAGCTTTGATTTTTCATCTCTACCTTTTTACATCCAAAATTTTTCCAACATTTTTACACATTTCAAATATTATTTTTATTTATTTGAAGTTTGGGTGACTGCAGCACTCTCTTAAGTGCCGATTACAAGTTGGCATGAAATTTAATTAACGAGGAAAACCAAATTTTTGGCTATGTCAGTTCATCTAAGATAAGGAGGGTCAGTGGTGTTCCTGTCAAATTTGAAGACAAAAATAATGCTGGAAGAGCCTGCTAGCTCTTCAAAGGCCATGTTGGGAACTCAAAGTCATCCTGATTAAATAAGTGCCCTGAAGAAACAGGACCAGAGCAAAGTATCACGCAGGGAATAAACTGCATAAATGTAAGACAAAAAACACTACTGAGGTCTGTAAGGTCTTCAGGAAAAAATTTGGGGTTCAAGAAATTAATCCGAACACATATCAACCAAATCAGGCTATTATGAAAAAAAAGCAAACCATATAATGAGAAGAAAAATAGAATCTCTCTGTGTAGGACTCAGAAAGCAATCTGCTTCTTTTGGTTGACTCTGGAAAGGTATTAGCTTAAATTCTGTAGCTGGCTATAGGAAACAACTTACAGACATAACAATCAACAAGAGAAAATCCAATCCAAAGGAGGCTAAAAAGGATCAAAAGTTCAGAATTCAAAAATTGTGAATAAAGACTGAAAACACTGGGATTGTTTGGACTAGGGAAAAGAAAATCAAAGTACAAGACATAATAGCAATTTAAAAAATACTACAGATTG
>WEIV01016629.1:0-26741 GCA_013390005.1 Calyptomena viridis | reverse complement strand
TGAAAGACAGAAAAAAAAAAAAAACCTGCAGCAAGTAATATTAGGTTAAACTTACATTTTCTATGTAAAACTTTTCACATTAGAAAGATATAAAACATGAATAAATTGTGATGAGGACTTGTGACATGTATTGGAGGACTTCAAGTACTGGAGGGCTTTAGGAAAATCTGTAAGACACACACATGTATGATTGTTGTTGCCCTGGGAGAGCAGGAATCTACACACCAACCTCTTGATCCCTTCCAACTTTNAGGAAAGAAGAAAATGAAAAAAAATTTCACATATCCTGCCTGACACAAGATCACAGTTCACTGTCTAAAGAAAGCCTGAATTCAGCTACACTCTCTAAAAGAAATGGTAAATTGGTTGCCTGATTGCCAACAGGTCCTACAGCAGGAGAGTAAAAGCAAGCTGACTCATTTTTTCTGAACTATCTTGAGGGTTTTATTATAACTTGAGTAAAAAATGGCCTCTAGACAAAAATTTTGCATGTAGACCTAGAACTATTTATATTTTTTCCCAAAATAAACCAAGGGCATTACTCTGTGTCTCTAATGGTAAATTTTCTGCTTGAATGAGTTTTCATGACTATGTGAAATGCTGCAAAATATAACAGTCATTATAAGTGTGTAGCAAAAACAGTTATATAGGGGGAGAAAACCTCAGTGAAAGCTACCTGTGTTTCATTCCCTAAAAAAGCTGTTGTGAAGGCATATCTAGTATCAACTACTGTTCAGGGTACTCCTCATAACACAGGCAGAACAGATAATACTCTATTTTTAGTTTTGATTTCATTTTTTATTTCTCTTGGTGAAGGAATGAGTATGTTAAGTAAAGGGAAATAGAAGGGCAAGTCATTTCACTGATTTCAGCGAGACTCATTCTTTGAATTTCACAGGATTGTGGATTTTGTAGATGTGCCCACTAAATGGGATTAACATTGGGGATACAATGGAACAAAAGTAGCATCCTCACTGTTTCTAGAAATGACTAGTGAATATTAACACTTGGTATTTTAAGTCAAGAAAAGGATATTCACCAGCAAGATATACTTCTGAAACTCCTGGACCTACAGGAAAACAGTAATGATGAACAACCAGCAACTTTGACAAGAGCAATCTTTTATGAAGCCTAGTTCTTTTCTCACTAGTTACCCATGAAAATAGATTCAAAATGGGACATCTCTGTAAGACATAAAATTTTAAAATACCATATAATAAACTTACACAATATTAATGTTAAAAAAAATCTCCTGAATATATTTCCAAAGCTGTGAAACATATCAGTGTATATTTGCTCAGAAATACTTGTCTTTCCTGTTACTTACTCTCACAAAATAGCAAGTTATACATAAGAAAAGGACAGTCTTGCTCTATGTGAAGTGATAAAAATAGTTTCAGCACTGCAGTTTCTTATGCTCTGCGAGTCCCTTTCAAACTTTTAAAGTCACTTTAATACTTGGCTTGACATTTAAGAATCAGTTTAAGTATATTCTCCTAATAAAGAAATAGAATCCTATTTATTATCTCACAGAGGTCTCATGAATGTGCTAAATAGGACTAACTTGAGATTTGCCTTGGTGGACGGGTGCAGACAGCTATATGTGCATTTTCCCTGAGCAGAGATGTGCCAGAACATGAGCCAGCTCCAGCATGAAAACAACAGAGCCATATTATCCTGACTCTGAGCTGAAATTAATATATCTACTTCTCAACAAGGCTTAAAGTTCAAAGAACATTTCTGGGTTTTTTTGATTTCTAAATATGATTTGTATTAGTAAAAAATGAAGTAGACAAGCACATTGTAGTAGTTTTATTTTGTTAAATGCTGAAATGATAAAAAAGTTGATTTAATCGTAAATCTTTAGAAAATTCAAACTGGCAAAAAACTATATTTTTTGAAATAAGAAAAGAATAATAGGGTTCTCTAATAATAGGGTTCTAAACAAATAATTCTTGTTTAGTCAGCAAGAATTTCCTCAGCTATGATTCTATGACTTTACTGCTAGTCCAGTGAGGCACATAAAGCATTGTAAGTTTTATGGTTAACTCTCATAAGTTGTTTAAAACAATATAGATATAGGTTGGGCTAAATTTGGCTACATTCTGTCTTCTGCTGGTTGAAGATTTTTTTCTCTGGCTGGAGTTTCAATGGAATCAGTGGAAGTAGGGCAATCAACACAGTTTCAATCAGGTCAAGTGTCTAAATCCATTTGTACTTGAAAGTACAAAATGACAAATACGCACGAAAAATAGACTGATTTTTCAGAAACAGTAACTGTATCTCTCACTAATTTTAACAGAATTTGTAAAATCTTCTTTTACTCGTCATATGACTTGAAAAACTCTCTCAAGCATCATATTAAGGACTCCAGCTCTGTGTTAAAATTACTTCCAGTAAAATTTCACTCTGATATATGTATTTGTTCCACAGGGATATAGATACTTCTCGGCTCCTGCAATGCCTTCAAATGAGATGTATTGGAACCTAAATTTTCCTCCACAGTAGAGAAATNAAATAGCCTTAATATATCCCTAACATCTTACTATTGGTAGCGTATTTTACTTAATTTTTAATGCTGTTCTTGAACACTACAGCTGAAAAATTATAGTGTCTACAACCCTGTGCAACAAAGAACAGTAGGCCTTAAACCAAAGAATTAACAATGACAAAAAATAAATTGGACATGAAACCATGGGGAAAAAATATCAGATCAAGTAGAATTAGTGCTATAAAGGCAGTATCATCACATTGTCTTACTTAATATGATCTTACTTTTTCTATAGAGAAGGTGGATGGTGTTAGCCTTGGGAGAATTAAAGAAAGTGAGGCTAGAGGACATTTAAAGAAACAGAAAGAGGAAAAAGGCAGGAAGGTGGGGAAAAAAAGAGGAAAAGGCAATCATTAGACGAAATACAGGAAAGTAATTTATGACAAGGTTTGGAGAAATATGACTTTACTGAACTACGAGACCTCAATTCTATGTAAAGAGGCAAAACCATTCAGATATTGTCTTGTGTCCTGCAAATCTGAGAGACTTATGGTGAGAATACAATGATCATTAAAGACAGACAAAAGCTCACACACAGCTCAGGAATATCATTTCTTCAAGAAAAGAATGACTGATCAGTGTAGTTGGGTGATGGGCTTTCCCTTTATTAGTTAATAAACTGCTCAGCCTACAATTGATAGAGGGTTTCCCACATCCTATAAAAATAAGCAAACATGTGAAAAATCAAGTTTGACAATGATATGCTGGGATAAAGGGGAGTATAATTGATAGTGTAATCCTGTAGGAAAGGCTTCACTTTCCAGTGTGTTTCCAGCACTCTGACTCTACTGTCTGCAAACATTCAATTATACCCTGCAGCCATTTCCAGAGAACTAAACAAGGCCAGCCCTCATTGGCAGAAATCTGAAATCATACAAAATGCTTTTGGCATTTGTTGCTTGCAATCAACTGTTTGAATACAAATAAAAATTCAGCCCAATGTGAACAGCAAGAATATGCAAATTATTATCTTGCCCAAACCAGACAGCAAATATAAAATTCTAAAAATTTAAAGGGTTAATTGTAATAGAGACTATCTCTCCACAGAGAGTATTTCCTAAGAGGTTAGGTTATTGAGATAGGAGTGGACTATAATAAATCAGATATATTTTACTAGCCTCATGCTAAAAACAGTAAGTTGCCTCAACTGTAAGGATGAAGTATGTACCTAGATATGACCTTCCCTCTCCATACACAACACATACTGAATATCATGACTATGTTAAGCATACTGTTTCTTACAGGCTGCCAGTTAGCTCACAATCAATTATAAACCTGATCCCGATTTTAAAGACATTCCCCAAACAACCATGATTCTCTCTAACATAATCTCATTTATAATTATTCATTGAATAAAGTTGGTCAATAGTTTTTAGTTCATAACTTGTCCATGAGTTTTACAGCAAATTTTCACTGGCCTAAATTCAATCTGCTTGCTAGAGAAAGATCATGAGTTGGTTCGAGCATGGTGCTAATAACACCAAGGTTGTTGGTTTGAGCCCCATATGGGCCCTTCACTTAAGAGCTGAACTCAACAATCCTTGTAGGTCCCTTCCAACTCAGAATATCCTGTGATCATAAAATCTTTCCACTGTGCTATTACCATATTGGCAGTACCAGTGTTTATAAATACAAATATGACCATACAAATATGACACTTACTCCCCATTAACAGACCACAATTAATTAATTAATTAATGGCAATCCTGCTATAAAACACACCATATCTGGTTTATCAGAAGACATTTCACCACTACTCTATTTGTACACATTTGCTAGCAAACCAGCTTTAGGAAAAAAAACCCCCACAACTGCATTTTTCTAAACTTAGAAACATAGGCCAAATTAGTTTCACTTGCTTTTTTTCCCCTTTTTTTTTCTTTTGCTGTCCTAAATAATCATTAAGACATGTTAATGCTCCAGCTGAGATGTCCCTCCTCATCCAGAACCTCTACTCTGAGGTCTCACATGAGACAGACCATGATATTCTACTCACATGACCTTCATCTGGAACAATTTCATATTTTAACCATCAAAGTGCAACATTGTAGTAGGTGAAATTACC
The DNA here is from genome assembly GCA_013390005.1 of Calyptomena viridis. Taxonomy (NCBI): domain Eukaryota; kingdom Metazoa; phylum Chordata; class Aves; order Passeriformes; family Eurylaimidae; genus Calyptomena; species Calyptomena viridis. Next base: position 22,125 of record WEIV01016629.1, on the reverse strand, counting down.
TCTACAATGTTCAACAACAGAGTTTTTTGATAAGACACTGCACAAGGGCAGTGTCACAAAGACGGACTTTATGAACTTTATTCAAAAACAGTGGTGATATCCAGTGCCATCCCATACATGAAGGTATAAACCAAGTCTCTTCTACTGTAAATCATGTTTTTATGTTGGGTGTTTTTAGTTTTTAGACTATACTAGGTCACAGCTTGAAGTTTTCACTTAAGTTAATGAAAAGAGAATCTACTTTAAAAAAAAAAAAATCATACTGGCATCCTACAAATCATGAGACTGTGGGGCAATAATATGGCAAGAGTTCATAAAGTTTAAGGAATGTCAATCCAGACTCCACAAAGCAGAATAACTAGTTTTCTCTTTTTAGGTTGCATAATTCAGAATAGTATTTGAAGAAGGTATAGTTACCCTCAGAAATCTTAATTCAGAACTGTGAGAGGGGTTTTTTTTTTATATAAGGATTTACATAAAATAGAGCAAACAGTGCTTAGAAGAACACATCACTGGAAGCTAGTGGATATATTCCTGTGCTCTACAATTGATAAAAGACCACAGAAATGAGATGCTACAATTATTGTAAAATATGATAGACTTAAAATTTTGTATTTCTGACATCAGTAAGGACAGCTTTGTATTTCTCACTAAGGGCAATAAACATAAATTAAATGTGCCAAACAAGAATGTATGTGCAAACAATGTCAAATCTCAGCAATCCCTTCAAGTATCAGCTTGAACTGACTAGTGTTCACCTGAAATGTGGGGAACAGTTACAGGCTTGATACAGCTAACAACTAAGATGGAGCAAAATGGAAGGAAGTTGCCTAAATGCTTTGAGTAGACTGAAACAGTAGTAAGAGTTGTCTAACACCTAGGAAAATCAGCCTGATACCTTCAAAAGATTCCAGTTTCCATTAGCTGAAAATCTGGTACATTATATTTTGTAGTATACACTTTATAATATATCAAAGAATTTTTAAGAAAAGAGCAAAAAATGTAGGAACTTAAAAGAAATAAATATGTACAGGTACACTCCAGGAAAAATTGTAGTGTTGCCTGTGTAAGATCACGTCAGCACAGTATACTCCACATTTCAAACTCAGGCACAGAGGAATGATGGGTGCATAATTTTGGTTTTATTTAAAGGACAAGTAGATTACATGTTAGAACAGAAGACTGAGACCTTAAAAGAATCGTGTCATAGTGAAATAGACAAAGAAAATTCAGGAATTCACAGACTCAAAGAGGCAGTTTCCACTACCTATGTTTATAATTCAGTTGCAGGTCTTCAGCAAAAGATTTTCTGTTTCATTTTTAAAACTAAAAAAACTGAAGCAGCACAGAAAAATGGTCTTGCAAAAGATTAGTATCATTATAACACTACTATTGATTTTTTGGAATCAAAATATGTTCTATGATCCAAGAAATTCTGGACCTGTATCAGAACTACATTCCAAGAATTGTTTTAATGGTTTAGATGATACACGGTTGTGCTAATTAACTGTTGGACAAGACTGCAAAGATTACTTCTGCTCATTACTCAAGAGGAGAGAGGTCAGTATTTGCCTGAGGTTATTTGGCTGTTTGGTCTTGAATACTGTGATATTCTCCTGCAGCTTCCAACAAAAAAAAAAAAACTAACAAGATAGATTTGCTTTGTGAATTGAAGTAGACCCAGCTACAACCTTGTAAGATGACACTTTGCTTTGCACATTGTGGGAATTTTGATCTTGTTTTGCAAAAATAACAGAAATTGTGAAAACATGACCATCAGTCTTGCAAAAGTACCATTGGTTTATCTAAAGAGCTAAAATGAGCAATGCCTCAGCGCCCTAAGCAACAAATGATATTACCTTTCTTTTTCCATGAGAGGTTTCACGGAAGAATTCTCCTCAGGCTCCTTACTACAATTTATCACACAATTAATCAACAGAGGTGGGGTGAAGGACCTGCTGTTGACTTCTTCTATCAGTATTGCCCCTCTGCCTTTAGGCTGAACCATTAGGGCAACAAAGCTGATGGGATCACACTGCACATGATCTAATGGCTGTCAAAGAAAAAAGACAGTTGCACCTGTATGCCCACAAAATCTAAGACAAATAAAAGATACCAAAGACACAGACTTGGGACAGCTTAAAGAAGGGAAAAAAATCAAAGCAGCAGCGAAGGACTTCAACTATGCATATATAAATTTGTCACAAGATATAAAGAAATAAAAAACCCAACCCAATTCCAAAGAAAAAAAATCAACATTTTAAGTAATTTGTATCTCCAAATCTTCACTTCTAGCAGAACTACATAAAAGCTATTCAGAAGTCCATGTTAGAAGCATTCAGAAATTACTTCAAAAAGTAGAAATATTTGCATTGTGGAATAATAATGATTACACGTACTTCGAAACTGGCCCCCACGTACAAGTATATACAATTTTCTTTATGCTAGTTCCAGCACTTTGCAGAACAATAGAAGGATGGTCATAAACCCCACACAATAACCAGGAACACCTCACTGCATGTATCTTTGGTTTTGCATGCCTGTCCTGTTTATATCAGAATATTACCTTGAAAGAATTTCCCTTTCTTTGGTAAAAATTTAAGTAGTCCAACAAGTCTTATTGTTTGTAAGCGGTGAGCTGGCAATATAAGATGTATAAAATAGTCATTCTATTAAAGATAATTCTCCTACCTTCTCCAGTCTTAATGCTAAACTTAATCTGAGTCATACACATTTTGTATGAGTGACATACTGAAACAGTAAACCTCATCAATAAATACAAAGCTATTTGGGCTGTTTTCATTAATTGCAGCACATAGGCATTAATTCCTTTTCTTAGAATAGCTTAGCAAATGCACTATGTTTAAAAGCATTAAAGAGCTTACTGACTAATAGGGTATGACCTATGGTGGGGAAAAACAAAAAATCAAAAAGGAGCCATTCCAATTGTTATCAAGAAGTAACAGAATATTTCTTCAACAGCACAATTTGCAAAACTACATCTTGTCAGTCACTGTGTTCTCAGCTAAATGTACAGGCAAGAAATAAAAATTCAAGGTGCCTTAGAAAAGCTCTACTGCCTCCTAAAACACTATCCTATATCAACCAATTTTATGAATGATAATTTGCCTTCTCATTCTCTCTTGGTCTTCCTGCAACCTTACAACAGCTTGCCAGATTTACCAAAAACAAACAAACATTGAATCAAAATACTTTCAACTTACGGAGTGAGGCAGAACTCAAGGAGCAGATATCTGAGCTATTTTTTGCAAAGCTGTGTTGCCAAGCCCTTTACAAGTGTGTTCTCTTCTGTCCTCATTCCTTTGAAAAAAAATTGCATTTCAAGTATACATTCGAAAAAATCCAGGGTGTTGTCAATGAACTAAACTAAATGCACTAGCAGAGCATTTCCAAAGCTTACATTGGGCCATGCCATTTGTACTGGCTGTATTCACAACACTGTGCTTCACATTTAATTAGCAGGAAAACTAGGATCACACGGAACCCATTAACTTTAAATTGCTTGCATAGTAATTAGAAAGTGTGGCAGCTCCCTTTTCAACATTTTAAAATAACATTTAAATCCATTTCTGCAAGGGAATAAAGGAACCGATGAATAAATGAACTTTTTGGTAACATTTAAGAATAGCAAGAAATATCCTAGTCAAAAAATTAAAATGCTTCAGTCCCTCTAAGGCTTTCCTATGTTACTGTAATTATGTTTGTTCACAGCAGCTAAGAAGTAAAAAATTACTCTTCATTGTAATTTTACATTAAGTTCTGGTGATCTGCAAACTACCATCAGACTACATCTTTATGATGAATTTTGTATTGGCACATCACAGAATTGCTTTAGCATATAAATGCCATTTCCAAGTCTCAAAATTGAAAGGAAAACATACACAATTATTCAAGGAAAAGTTGTTTGCTAACTTAGGTACTTGACAGCCCTGGTACATAAGAAGTGAATAATTAAACTTCTTCACTGAGTTAAACTAATGCCATGACACTCATCATCAATTTTTTGATGCTGTTCTTAAATAATAGCAAAACTTTTAATGTCAATATACTTGTTAACTGCAAAATTTATCTACATTTGAGCTCCCTGACATCTGTCACATCCTACCTCAAAATGACTCTGAAGCTGATGAGTCGCTTTGAGGTGTGTTATATTAAAAATTATGTCTCTTCCTTGGGTGAGAAGAAAATACAAGTTTTCAGCAAGGAATGACTGGACAAGTGTTGCCTTGCAATCTTTTCCTATTTAAATACATACAGCCTGTGTGGACTAAGGACGGTGAAGGCACCTCTTTTGTGTCATTCCTTTCTCCATTTCTCCTTTCATCCCATGTAGAGCAGAAAGAGAAGAATCTACTTCAGGAAGGAACTAGGTTAGCAGAGTGTAACAGACTCCATTCTGCTGCTTCTAACACAGACTCAGAGTTTCATGCTGAACTGGTTGCTGGTTCTTTTACTGCTTCTAGGAAATCATTATTTTGAAATGTGCTTTGGTCAGACACTTTCCCTTGCACAGCACCTGTCTGATCCATACAATAATAGCTGGTCTCAACTATGTTCAGGACAGACAGGGCTCATAAAACAATGTGCCAGGTAGTTTTTCTCCTTTCATCTTCTTCCATTCACAGGTGTGAGCAATAGGTAAGATTTCGGTCTTATAGTTTGAGCCTGCAGTAATAGATTAATAGGCTGGTAAATAAGTATCATGAAGTTGCACACTCATCTCCTTGTTTCTATAACTGCTTCATGGAGGTTGGCTTGTACCAAGTCGGAATTTATTAAATTGCCCTTGATTTTGTATTTTGTGTGTGCTACTACACAGACAATGAAAAACCACATTCTTTTACAATACCACAGATCTATTCATGCATAAAGGTCACTTTAAAACATTCATGCCTCAAATATATATCCATCCAGAAAGGTTAGTAGCAACTAAGGGTTTAAGTGAGGACAATGATTGCCAAAAAATCTGATTGTATAGATAATAAGAATGAAATAAACTGCTTTCAATTACTTCACTAGACTCAGCTGAGGGACTACAAGGAATCCAATTCTTTTTCTTATTGCTTACTACATATATATATATCCACTCAATCAGCATAAAATTCTTTCCAACAGATGACTGAGATCTATTAAGCCTGAAACTCATATCTACCATGACCTCAGATATGGGCTGTCTTGGAAATCCAACATTCTGTACTGAGAACTTTGAAAGCACTAACTTCAGCAATATTTGACACTAATATACCTGAACAACATATTCTTATTACTGAAAATTAGCTTACAGAACACTGCTAATGACTCAGATAATTAACTCTCCTTGCTTATTTCACTTTTTAAATTTTATCCATGTCTGTATAACAAAATTTAGGAAATTATTAACAGTATTTCAGAAAATGAAATTATGCAATCAATCCTCCTCTCCAGAATATTTTACTGGAAATGCTTTAGTGAGATGCTATCATAAGAATCAGACTCATTGTCACCTAATTTTCATCTTTATATTCTAAGGAGGAGTATTGGCCATGGCATACTATCAGCTATGTTCCAATACATGCAGACATACATAAAATTAATTTGTCAGAAAACTAATTAACAATCTCAATTTTTCTTTCAGTATCACTTTTTGCTACTCGAATAAAACATACTGTTATTAAGTTTAAACAATGGGAAGTGCTGAATGACTTGTGCATGCACAGGTGCATGTCCCACTGTATCCTAGAAGCATGCATTTTCAAGTATTCTGAGATTAATTGAACTGCTTTTAGAGATTTAGGAACTTTATTCTCCCATTAAATGGATGATGTGAATAAACAGCAGGTAAGATGATATATCTCTGTTTAGAGTAAATGATCCAGTAGTAGAAGCACCTTATTTCATTCTCCTCTTCTATGAAATGGTACCTCCTTACAGCTGAAGGGTGCAACACATCTACATTTGTATAATGTCTTTGGATCACCATAATGAAAGGAGCTGTACAACTGCAGAACATTATCAATACCATTTTCTATTTTCTACTAAAACCCCCCATATTAATTACAAAGGATAGAAATAAAGCAACAAAAAACTGTTCATAAAGGGAGACTTCAGCATTATATAATTGATAAATATTTGTCTTCCTTAACAATCATGATGAAAAGATTGAAAAATCACAGAAAAGATTTGCCATTTTAGCAATACAACAGGTGTTGTAGTTACGGAAATAAACCTTGAAGTACTTCTGTAGAACTTACTGAATTTACATTCTGGGAAGTATAAATTTTCTCAGTTTTTCTGAATGCTTTATTAACAGAATCACAGATTCAATTAGGCTCTGAGATCACCAAGTCCAACCTATCACCCAACACTACCTTGTCAACTAGACCATGGCACTAAGTGCCACATCCAGTCTTTCCTTAAACACCTCCAGGGACAGTGACTCCATCACCTCCCTGGGCAGCCCATTCCAATGTATAATCACACTTTCTGGGGAGAATTTCTTCCTAATGTCCAACCTAAATATCCCCTGGCACAGCTTGAGACAATGTCCTCTTGTTCTGTTCCTGGATGTCTGAGAGAAGAGATCAACCCCTACCCGCTACAACCTCCTTTCAGGCAGTCATAGAGAGCCTTAAGGTCATCCCTGAGCTTCCTCTTCTCCAAGCCAAACAACCCCTGCTCCCTCAGCTGCTCCTCACAGGACGTGCTCTCCAGACCCTTCACCAACCTCATTGCCCTTCTCTGGACCTGCTCCAGCACCTCAATGTCTTTCCTGAACTGAGGGGCCCAAACTGGACACAGCACTCAAGGTGTGGCCTCACCAGTGCCAAGTAGAGGGGAAGAATCACTTCCCTAGTCCTACTGGCCACATCATCCTATTGGACTTCCTGGCTACTTGGGCATCCTGATGGCTCATGTTGCTGTCAACCAGCACACCCAGGTCCTTTTCCACTGGGCCATTTTCCAGCTATTCTGCCCCCAAAGCTGTAGTGCTGCATGGGGTTGTGGTGGTCAACATGTAGAACCCAGTACTTGATCTTGTTGAACCTCATGCCATTGGTCTCAGCCCATCAATCCAGCCTGTCCAGGTCCCTCTGCAAGGCCTTCCTATCCTCCAGCAGATCAACAGCCTGACCCAACTTGGTGTCATCTGAAAATTTGCTAGTGGTGGCCTCAATGCCCTCTTCCAGATCATCAATAAAGATATTAAACAGGACTAGGCCCAACACTCATTCCTGGGGAACACCACTAGTGACCAGTCCCAAATGGATGCAGTACCATTCATCACCACCCTTTGGGCCTCGCCATCCAGCCAGTTCTTAACCCAGTAAAAAGTGCACCTGTCCAACCCATGGGCTGCCAGCTTTTCCAAGAGTATGCCATGGGAGACGCCATCAAAGGTTTGCTGAAGTCCAGGTAGACTACATTCACAGCCTTCCCCCTCATGCACTGAGTAACTTTGTTGTAAAAGGGGATCAGGTTGCTCAGGCAGGACTAGACCTTCCTAAACCCAGGTTGGCTTGATCTGATCCCTTGGTTGTCCTGTATGTGCCATGAGATCACACTCAAGATGACCCACTCCACCTATTTAGCTATCAAATAGACATAAAGAATTCCAAAGGTTTAAAGCTTAAAGGTGGGAGGCGAGCAGCATGCTGGGCAATAAAGCTAAAGCCAGCCTTCTGGAACTTTTCAGGGAAAAGGTTCTTCTGTCATCTAGCCTACCCAGAACTTGTTCTTGTCTGCTTTGCACTACAGATGACAGCAAAATGGAATTCAAAGGACTGTTGTTTAGAAATACAGTATAGTTCCAAACAACATTTTTAGTAAAATTAATTCACACTTTTAACTGAATGAGCCATGGGAACCATATGTATTTTTGTTACAGCCAGCCTCCACTTTTAGTGAGTCATTCACAAGAAAAAAGGCCACTTTCACTATAACTATGAAAGCAGACTACTTTTTGGACGTGCTGAGATGACCCCAGTTGCCCCACTGTTGATGAGTAATTGAAATTCTGCCTGCAGCACCCACTTAGTAAAAACTTTCAAATAGACAGACAAAGTCAGTGAGAAACGGATGCAGTGATATAACACTGCTGAAGAATCTCAGCATGTAAGCAGCCTCACAGCAAGGTCTGGATGGCAGATTTTAGCTGCCCAGATGTAGAAGAATTTGATGCAGCATGACCTTGTATCGTTTGTCCAGAGAAACCCTAGAGGAAGATTATGCAAAACAGCTGTCCCCTCACTTTCCAAATATGAGAGGGAGGGAGACAATAGAAACAACTTTGTGGGGAGAATCTTCTTCCACTACTGTGAACCTTCCTGAATCAAGCCAGTGTAAGTCCCCATGCCCCTGAATTGACCAAGAGGAAACAGGCCCTTTGCGTGTAAACTATGCTTCCTTCCATGTGGTAAAAATGACACAAATTGAAGCTGACTGGCTGGCAGGTGTTATAGAACTGAAAAATATACTGAATTCAACCTTTGTCATTTATGATCTCATAATAAACTTCTGCCAAATGCCAGATTATTTGGGGAAAAGGAAGCACCATAATGAGAAACTTTCGCAATATCATCAATGCAAATCTGTGAATGTTGCTCCAAAAGTCACAATAAATCTGTGTGAATACAACTCTCTGGAGGGCAGATTATTTTATCATTACCACAAAAAAATGGAACTCCAACACAGGGCTGTGCAGCCTGTGATACACTGTCACAACAGAGCATGTCTGAATGAGTCACACTACCACTGCTTTAACAAAATAGCTTTCTTTTTAAGCATTTTGTATGGTTTAGGTACATGTATATTTATACATGTTTAAAAGTTTTTTTCTTCAATAAATTTTGGTCTGGTAACCTAGATGAATCATCACTTGCAGCTAGAATGCATTAACTCTATTCCTGTGTGTTTCCTGCAGTTTAACAATTCAGTTCCTGCATACCGAAACCCCTCCATAACTTGAACCAAAACACTGGAAGTAGGAAAAATCATAAGATTTAATTCAAAAGCATGCTTCTGATCCAAACTGAAATCCTAATAGAGAGAACTTTACAGAGTAATGTCTATTTTACATGTTGTCAGGAATTGTACATAAATGGAAGTACATAAATGAAAGCTGTATAGGTGAGACCAAAGGTGGGGCTTTGGAGGGGGGATCTTTTTGAAGAAGAGGGATAGAGAAGAGCAGTTAGATCACAGCCTTGGAGACATAATCTGATAATTTTTCAACTTGTCCTGGCTCATAAATTACAATGTCACAAACTCACCCTGCACAAGTGACAATTGCTCTGTCTGTTGGGCCTAAGATACGTTGCATGACATTAATAAGACATTGCCAACACTGAAATCATTGACACTCCACTTACTGAAAGGTTTCTGGAAAGGACAAAAAGCTGTTCACTAATGCACTGGCAAAGACAAGATAAACATAGCATACATCTTTTCTCATGGAAAACTCTTCACAAGTTACTTGCTATTTTCCAACCACAAAAGATTAACACACAAGCTCTAATGGAAAAAGCAAACTCTAGGCAAGAAGAATGACGTTGGAACAAATTAAATCCTGTTGAATACAAAACCAGAAGAACTGCCATATCAGAACAAGAAAATAACGCATCAAGACTGTTATTCTGCTTCCAAAAAAGGCTAATTGCAGCTTTTGAGGGTAGCTTAGGTTCCCCATAAACTGAACAAGTCTGAGGAATAAATTTTATTCTGACAGTAGTGTGACCATAAAAACTAAATGTAGGAAGTTTGGGATCACAAGAGGATAGCTCTGGTTTTTTTTTCATTTAACACAAGTACCTATACCAGTTTTATCCTGTAACGTAATTATGTCCCACAAACCTAAAGAGACAGTGTAGGTCAATATTTGCAACAGATACCTCTGAAGAAGCAGAAACACTGGAGAAAGTTGCTTTGCCATTCAGGATTTTTTTCCTCTTCATCAGCCCCAAATATGCTTGCCTGCAGAACTGTGAAACTCTTAACACTTCTTTTTTCAGTTCCCTAATTTCCATTTAGGGCCATATTCCTTGATTCCTGGAGAACAGCACGCACTTCTTGGAGTGATAGCAATACTGTAAATACAATCCCTCATGTAAGTGCTATCGAATGGGAAACGACATTACTCACCCACAGAATGCACAAAGTTTTTCACAATGGTGTAAATTATTATTAAAAATTAACATAGCTGTTAAATCCTTAGAAATGGCAATAACGTGTCACAATTACTTTTTAAGATATTATCTATCATGCACAGCCGTTTTGAATTCCTTTCTTATTAATGACAGAAAAAGTTTTACTTTTTTATGTGTGCTTCCTCCTACACACATATGTGGCTGTAAGTGAATAAATAAACCTACTACATGCACTTAGGTTATCTGAAAATAACAGTTCTTGATGGAACTTATTCTTCCTCTGACGAGGAATAGCTCTACTTACCAGAATCTTTGCAGTGTTAATATTTCCTCAATACTGGCATTTCTCCTGCTCACTAGTGCAACTTGTGATAGTGGTACTTGTGATATAGACAGTCCTATTAGAAACAAGTCCAAATCCTCCAGCCAGTTTCACAGGCATTGTACAGCAACCAGCAACCTGCCCTGTTCAACAAAAAGCTCTTGGTTCCATTTCCAGTACCATCAACTTACAATCTTCCCAGTCTTTGCTGTGCAACATGCAAGATATTTTTCACAATTTTACATCATATCATGATTTTAAACAGAATGAACATTTCTTCTGGGTGCACTTCCAGGTCTCAACAGGTAAAATGTTAGGGATTTCTACCTTTCAAAGAAAAACATTATATTTATATATACTTCATCTTTAAACTTAAATTAGAAAAAAATCCTAGGTTTTCCTGGTAAATATCAGCACCATCCTTTACCTTTTTGTGTCCACTTGGTCATATTGAGTATATTCATCTCTCTATATGTACTGTGTCACTTTTTCCTAGTCCTACTGGTTTTGCTAGGTTATTTCCCCCATCATTTAGTCTTATTTTTTTCTGTTCCTTTTTCTATACTGTGCATCTTTTTTCCTCTTTTTTCCTGTTCTGATGCATTTTGGGTGCTTCCCTTTACTTTCAGTCCTGAGTTAACGGACTTTATTTGTCTGATTTCAGAGGTTTTCAGTTCCTTTCCTCTCCCCTTTGCTCTAGTGTTCTCATCTCTTTCTTGACACTGCTTTTCTTCACATTGCAGTAACTTTCAGCACTAGAGCAATGTGGCCAAGAATCATGTCAGTGGAATGGAGACTGAAAAATTTAAGCAATCCTCTGTAAACCAGAATCAGCTATGGACAGTAATGTATTTGTTAATCATTTTATACCCAAAAGCAGCATTCAGAAATAAGGATTAATCCTGTCTATTCACATTCTTTTATTTTTCTAACCTTAACACCCACATGATTTTACACGTAGCCCTGTTACTCCCTAAATCTCTTTTCTCCTTCATTTTTTAGCGTCTTCATTCCCTTGCCTTGGCACAAGATTTGAGCAACTGATATAAGAGGCTTAGGCAACCACCTGAATGAATATTATTCAGAGAGACTGGAATGCTTTCCTGTAGCTTTCCTACAACATGCTAATCCTTAGCCTTCAGAGAAAGCAACACTCAAACACTAAAAGCAATCTCCTCAGTGTTCACTGAAGTCTACTAGGAAACATAAGATTCACTGTCACCCTAAATACATGGTATTTTGGCTGAATTAGAGTTCATAAGAGTTTTGTGCATTAATTCTGAGTGTATTCTCTTGAGGGTCACAAGGACTAGTCCAATATTGCCCACTTTTAATTGTGTCTAAAAATATCTATTTGCTTACTTGGACAGCTTCTCCATTTATTTCCCAAAATATATAAAATGGCTGTGGTGCTGCAGCACAACATTGTGTGACCATGCTTTGTCTTGGGGTGCATTCATCAAATTATGAAGGCACTGCAATGAGACAGAAACCAAGCTAAGTCACTCCAGGCATGGAAGTTTCAGGGGAGAGTGGTCTTGACAGAAGATGTATTTTAATAGGCAGTATTTAACAAACAAGACTGACTCTTATTTTGTGTTTTGAGAATTTAAAATATGTTCCTCTTAGGGATTTTTGGCTGTATATGTTCATTATATTTTCTGGTCCACCTGATCCAAACAGAAATTCACAGCTCCTACTGCCAACAAATAGCTCAAACCTTAGGGAGATAAAGGAACTTTTACACCTCTTGACCATAATAGCTTTTACTTTCACACATTTCAACCTGATGTGGTTATAGTATGAGGCGTAGAAAATGTAGGATGGAAAAAAAAATAAAATTACCACTGCAGAAAGCTACACATGAACCAAAAAGAATTTCTTTATAACATTAGTAAGTATATCTAGCCCAAATATCCTGGCTCTACATGTCCACTGAAAATAATTTATAGCTGTCCAAGTAAGTTTGTGGAACATCCAAAAATCTCAGTTAAAAAAAAAAAAAATCACTGCTTATATTAGAGAGACAGATAAGAGCAGGTATGTTTTAGCAATAGTTCCTAGTTTGTAACCACTAGGTTAAGTGCCAAGCATAAAAACTATCCATTTACTGATTAACTCTGCTGCAACATCAAGAAGGAGAAAAATATTTTGCTAAAATTAGAATATATTGTACTTTAAGATATTACATATATATGTAGTTAACTCACCTACAGATATCCATAACACATCTGTATGTTCTAATCAGTAACTGGTTCAAGAATAAATCTTCCTATTTCTTTTAAGATTATTTTACCTCTCTCAACAAATTGCTTGTATCCTAAAATTCACACATGTACATCAATTAGCAGAAATGGACATATCTAAAGGTCTCGTACTGATTTATACCAGATCAGGGGTTTCCTCTTGACAGCATTGTTTGATTTTTTAATGTTATAATATGGCAGTTAAATTTACCCACAGGCTTCATTAACTAACACTATTTGAGGCACAAGGAAACAAAGGAGGCCAATAAAGATGAAATATGCCTTGTTGTATGTATAGTAGTTGCTGATACTCTCAAGTAGTAAGATAGGTCAGATGAATGCTACCATTACAGTATCCAAGATTGCTGTAAGACTCCAGCTGAGTAAGAAAAACAATCAGTGGGTTTCAATAATGCAGGACAGTACAGCAAGGACTTGTACCTCTATGTTATGATGAGACTGGATTATTACATTATTATTACTAAATGTTAACAAAGACTTGAATTCTTATAGTTTTGTCAACTTTTCTGTTCATGGTTTTACAGTCTGAAAGTGGATGCAACTCAAATCTTAAATCAAAAGGAAAAATGCTGACACAGCTGAAATTTAACAGAATCATGCTCCAGAAGTAAAATGCACAGTTTACAGGAAAGGAAAAGTTTCATTAGCTAAAATCCATCTCTGCACCTTTTTATACTGAGTTATGTGCCACAGTTTTAAACAGGGGTTTCTTGGCCCTATTTTTAAAGAAATTTTTCTATGGCAGACTTCCTTTTATTTATATAAATAAATATATCTAGTGATATCTAGTATCCTCATACTTCAGCATATAACCATAACATACCCATACATGTCCACAATATAGCATTACTCCCATCTTTCTTTCCTTCATTTGCTGCAAAATCATCCTCTTCTCACAGAACAACTGACCACTGTGCTGTGTGCTGAGGATATGAATGGTGGAATGACTTTTTATGAAAATTTTTATGCAGTGCTCCCACATCCCACATCAGTATTTACTCATTTACTGAGTTCTAATCGTTGCTTGAAAAATTACCCTTCCAATATTCAGAGACAAGTCTGGAACGCTGTGCTGGAAAGGGCCTTTCATAGCCTCTTTTACAAGGGGAATACATTTGAGTAATATCTTTGGGGAATACTTAAGAAACAAGGGAAATTCTAACTAGATCGTATTATAAATTTCTGAAATTAGAAATGTTTAGTCTTTTCCCAAAGGGCCTTGATAGATCCAGTAATAGCTATTACTGGCACTTCAGATGCATATGGCTGGGGAAAGGAAGAAATTTATTTCCACAGCTTCACAAAAGATGCAATTTAGAATACCAAATAATTTCTGTTCATAGTATACATAGTTTGGTCTTTCCTTTTCAAAGCAATCCCTTCACTAAATCTTTCTTTGATGGTGATGTTTTCTAGATCTCCAACCGTTCTCAAGGCTTTGGAAAAATGGTCCTGAATTGAAACTGGATGACCAGAAGCATCTTAGAATTTCTTGTATTAGAAACAAAAAGAACTAAAATCAGAAGGAAAAAAAACCACACAAAGACAAAAAAACTCACCAGCTAAACTTCATCCTCAATACTTTGTACTTCATAGGCATACTACTGTGACAGCTCTGCATTCAAAACAGTAATTGAAAAGCAAATATACAAAAGTTAAAATATCCTGAAACACATAATGATAGAACTAGCAGAGTTAACAAGCCCATACAAAGCTGCCTAAAGTAAAGTCAGAAATAATTACTGGTTACAAAAACTCTTGTTGACAGCATTTAATGCTGGTCCCTTGAATTACGAGAAGCGTGCCTTTAGGGCAGAATGCATGTAATGCTTGAAAGTCAGGAGTATGCTTCCAGTTGGCAGTTTTAATAGCACACTTTCATGCTGTACTCATTTTTATATTGTTAGTAAGCAACTTGAAGAAATCACATTGCAGTCAATGTGCTTATGTAGGTATTTGTTCCTGTCCACATCAATTGGCAGAGTAGCAATATAATGGAGATGGCCATGTGGTTCAGCTTAATGCTGAGGAGAAAGAGGGATTTCCTGGTTTTAGCTATACCTTTGGAAGGAATTCATACACAAAACCTAAAACACTCTTGGATCTGAATACAGCAGCAACTTAAATGTAGCCAAGATTTGGCAACAGGACCTGAGAAACAGCAATATTAGAACATGGAACATAAAAAGATGATGACAAGTTTGGGTGAATCACTTTGCAAGATGTGATTCTGTCAAGATAGGCAGTTTCTCCATGACTGCTGGACAACACAATGGAACCTAGAATATGGTAGAAGAATGGTACTCCTGGTACTTACCCTGAACCATGTAGCTGAGAAAGTAAAGTGATGTGACTCATCAGAATTAGCTGTTTCCCCTCCTAGATTCAATACAGGTCTTGGAAGATGTTGAGACAATACTTGCAATTATTTCTACCTTTTTTTCACTGCACCTCTGTTAACTTTTTGCAGATAGAAAAGATACAAATCTTCTCTGTGAACAGCTCTGTACACACTTTTCAAAATTAAATCCTACCACTAATTGTATGTAAATCTCAGATTAAAAGGTGTTTGCACCATACAATTGTACATCAAAGCAACCACTATTTGCAGATGTAAAGTCTGATAACACTTTTAAACAAATAATTGTTAGGCAATAAATCCACTGGGGTTTTGCACGTTGATATACTCAATTGGTTGACGTTAACCATATTCAGATAGAAAGAGATAGCAAAATACTGATACAGGATTACCCGTATATTCTGGCACATGTAAATACAGTCCTTTCTGATCTTCAGCCAAAGGTAGAAACTCAGTTTAAACAGCAAGTCTATAGTACATTATATATTTTTTCCGCAGAGTTTTCAAGCAGTGTCAGCAGCTCGATCTTTAGGAAACAAGGAAGAGCACAGGCAGGAGACACAGAGAGGTGTGGGACCCCAGTTCAGAAACTTTAAGGATACTCCAATCACAAACTGCCTGCTGTCTCTCAAATATCATTCTCCTGGAGAAAATTAATAACATCATGCTACCTTAAGGAATGATTTTTCTTTATGCATCTTTCCTGTATGCAAGTAGGGTGTTCAGGTCTCACAGAATGCAAGCAGCAGTTGTCTGACTTAAAAGTGCTGTTTAGCTGGACTGCATTTCACAGATCTTTTTGTAGGCACTACTTTTGGATCACCAGGTTAAAATTTCTGCCCTCTTTAGAAATCTGACAATATTTTGTCGTCTGAATGTGCACCGTGTTTTCAGGGCATAAAACAAGGTAAAGAAATAGTTATGTATATTCCTGGATCTTTCTAGCAGAGATGCACTGTTCTGCACTTAGCAGGTATGCCAACACAACTGAAATCTACATCTCCTCACAACTAAGTGACACTGCCCTAGAGGCTTCACATGTTGTATTCCAGTTGACTAACAAATGCTGTCTTGTTTTCGAAGAAGCTGCCTGCAGCTCTGCAATAGCTTCTGGTTGCATTATATTCTAGGGAAAATCTCCCTCAGGTATTTTTACTAACTGTTGGAGCCACAGGGTTAAAAAGCCTAGTTGCAGAGCCTGAGGCAAGAAAAAAAAGGAAAAAAACGCAATAAGAATGATACTTTAAAAGAACACACAGCTAGTAGTGGCATTCAACGTTTCTGCTCTTTAGTTTCTTGTGCTTTTTTTTCTGATGATGATCAAATGTGTGCAACGTTTTTGTCTTGCATATGCTGCAATCTGAAAAGAGGCTTGTCCTTGACAACGTTTTATTAGATGACTAAAATTTCACAGTGGTAAGACATTTTTTCCTTTGGCCCCTTTAGTCTCTTCTTTCTCTCATCAACATGTCCTTAGCCAAAATATTTCTCCTGCTATAAAGAAAGAAATGTGGATCCATAGAACTAGGGGAACTAAAATAGCTCATTTGGTCAGAGCATGGTGCTGATAACATGAGGGTTCTAGTTTGATCCCCATATGGGTCATTCACTTAAGATGTTGGACTTGATGGTCCTTGTGGGTCCCTTCCAACTCAAAATATTCTCTGATTCTAAATTCTAATATGGCCTTCATTGTACTGTCTACAGCCCCGGTGAAAAAAACTGAAGTAGACAAATAGATGGGAAAGTTTGAAGAAACTCTGCTTTCCTGAACATTCCTTCCTCTGAAAGAATTCCCTTTCTCAACTATTTGTTCTTCCACAAATATTTCTCTGATCCCCCTTTGAATGCATCCTCCAATTAGTCATAGTAATAAATATTATTTATTGATAAGAAAGAAGCATAATCCCTGTTCTTTTGATGTAAGACATTTCTATCCTTCTTATTTTCAGATGAATATCAAAGTGTGTGGGGTTTACTTTTTATTCATGTGTCAAGTAAGGTGTAAGCATTTTGTTAAATAAATGCTATGTAACAGTAGCAGAAAAACTCAAAAATCAATCTCAAAATGACTCAGCTGAATGATGAGCTAGATACAATTTATGCCAGCAGAAAAAAACTGTGAGTTTGAGGAGAAAATCAGTTCAGCATTTGAAAGGCTGGAGTGTAAAACTATAGATGTTGAACACTTAAACTTAACTTCCATTATTGTTATTATTATTAACGTAATATTTTTATTGTTGTTTTAAAATATCAAGCACTGTATTTTATATACTCCCAAAGCATTCTTATTCTTAATTTTTTTAAATCTAATTTAGCACAAACAAAAACGTCAGGACTAATTTTTTTCAGGAACAGCATTATCTTCTCTTGGTGTTGCTTTATTTGCTTTTAAAAAGCCTCAGGCTGGTAAAAATTGAGACAGTCTGTTTCATAAATACTCTAAAAAAAGGGTCAGGTGCAAGTAATTTCTAATTTTAAAACATATATATACAACCACACATATGGATTTAATGTGTTGTTGTCATCTTATTCAAAGCAGTTTTTCTTTAGCATGTGCTAAACGAATTCTGCCGAGTAGAATGATTTTCATACTTGTGGGAAGCAATCTCCAACAAATTAGAAAAAAACCCAGACTGAAACAGGAGACATTCCCATCCTTCCCAACAGTAGTCTTATGACAAGATAACCTTTTCTTCTAATATTTGAATTTGGTCATAGAATCATAGAATGGTTTGAATTGCAAGGGACCTTAAGGATCATGGGCCTGGACACCTTTCACTAGACCAGGTTCCTCAGAGCCTCATCCCACCTGGTCTTGAACGCTTCCAGGGATGGGGCAGCCACAGCTTCCCTGGCCAACCTGTGCCAGAGCCTTACTATCTTCATAGTGAAGAATTTCTTCCCAATATCTAATCTAAACCTGGCCCTTGTCAGTTTGAAGCTATTTCCCCTTGTCATATCACTATATGCTCTTGCAAAAGTCCCTCTCCAGCTCACTTGGAGCCCCTTTAGTCACTGGAAGGCTGCTGGAAGGTCTCTCCAGAGCCTTCTCTTCTCCAGCCTGAACAGCCCCAACTCTCCCAGCCCGTCCCCATAGCAGAGATGCTCCAGCTCTCTGATCATCTTCATGGCCTTCTCTGGGCTCACTCCAACATGTCCATGTCCTTCTTGTGGGGGGCTACAGAGCTGGACAGTGCCCCAAATGGGGTCTAACCAAAGCAGAATAGAGAAGGGATAATCCCCACCCTCGATCTTCTGGCCATGCTGCTTTTGCTGCAGACCAGGACATGACTGGCTTTCTGGGCTGCAAATGCATGTTGCCATTAAGTTTCTTGTCAACCAACACCCCTAAGTCTTTCTCCTCAGGGCTGCTCTTGATCTTGATCTGTTCAGTCTGTATATTTGCTTGGGATTGCCCCAGTCCACCTACCTTGGGTCAGGGCAGCCATTTACCCTAATCATCCATCAGTAGTCTACCAGTTATCTATCTTGAATCATGTCATAAGTGGATCCTTCCAAAATGAAAATATACATTTTTATAATAACAATTTTTTTAATACTCTAATACTCCCAGGCTTTGTAGTATACAGACTTCTGTGTCCTACTGTTGACCTTAAATTAGTAAGTTGTGAGCATTAACACCTCCCTTAACAAAGTATTTACAGACTTTATTTATTGCCTCTCATATGGTCAGGGAAATAAAATTAAAAGAATTTTTAAAAGGAAATAAAAAACCTATAAAAGGTCTTTTTGTATTTCAGGACATTGATTCCATGTGACTTGTCACAACAACCACCTGTGTGGTTGCAGCTTGATGACTTTCAAGTCATTAAAATTGAAGAGGCCTATTTAGAAGGCAGCCTCTCTTAACTCTGTGTGTTTTAACTGTAGACTCTTTCACAATATAGGTGTTTAGAAAGGAGAAATGCATACCTGAGAGAGATGATGATGAGCTGTACTACTACTGATCCACTTTTTATCCATTAATTATTCAGCATATCCACAAGAAGACTAAACATTTAAACCTATTAGGTACCCACTATGTGTATGAAAAGTATAACAGTACCTTGCCAGCTGCATACCTTACTCTGGAAAATTATCCTCACTATAAAATATTTATTTCTTTCTATAGACATAAAGTAATAGAAATGACAAGGCTTGCAAAATGATACAGTGGAGAGAATACCAAAATATCACACACACTGCCACATCATTACAACAAAAACCTACATAAAAGGTGATAGTATATAGCACTGAGACTAGTTAAAAATATTTGTGCAGTAAGAACTAAAATGCAATACTAAAGTTAAGTACTTAGTTTCATAGTTTCCATGCAGACATTTTACACCTGTCATCTTGCTGCCTCGGCTGGCAAACCCCTGTGAGATCCTGCTGGGAAATACAGCCTCATTGGCAACAAAAACAGTTCAGCATGGTTGAAGAGAAATGAGAGCTAAGACATTGTCTGATGGCACTCTTGGGTTACAATCATGAGAAATAAAAACTATTCATGGAGACAACATCAGAGGTAAGCCAAGTAGGCTGATACAAATAAGTGCATTCTACAGTTACACACCAAATAAAGATTGGCTTTGTAAACACTGTAAGTGCATTTATGATTTACTAACTCCTTTGCATTAGTTAATTACTATCTCTATTTTCCCAAGTAAACAGCTTTTTTCCTAATGAATCACAATTCAAATTAACTAAAATCGTGACCAAAGTTAAACTGATAAAATATCTATTTTTAAACCTGCTGTTCTAGATTTGAATTACAAGTTGCATGGACCTTTTAATCAGGTTTTACTTCTGAAGACAAAATTCTCCTGTGTAAATTCAGTGCAATAGAAATTATGTATAATTTAATAAATCTTCAAGATTAGATACAAATAGGCCAGTTTACTAATTGCTACATAATTCAAAACCAAAGTGGTCATCCTCATAGATTTTAAGGACTCTAAAAGCAAATGTGAATAGTATTTAATCAAATTGATGGGGGGCTTGGAAACCAAAAATCATTTCTCCTTACCAGTCACAGTCCCTCAAAATGCATTGAGAACTTGAAGAACAATGCTTATGTATCTTTATACATCTGTTGTCTGAAAAATAAATCTGTAGTTTGCATAGAGAGAATAATCTCTCAAAAAAGATGCATGTTAGCTGCCAGCACCAAACCTCCTGGGAGATTACACTAAACTATTTTAAAAAAGGGAAATTAATTTAAAATACACAATGCAAAATAATCGGTACTTCTGATCAAGGAGAGAAACATCTCTAAATAAGTATTTGCAAAAGCAAAGTTCTCAGAGCTGCATAACCATACTAGTATGAAAAACAAAGGGAACCATTTCTTTCTAAAATTAAAAATAGGAACCACCATGGTTTTGCCTTTCAAATAAAAAGAGAATCTTTATGAAATAAATACAGAGAGAGATAGTTGCCCATCAGACTTTAAATCTCTCTCCTCTTCAAATTTTTTTCCACATAATGTCTTTCCTCCTGCATAAAAAAAGGTGTCAATTCAGCTTCCATTTCATGCTATTAGCCACATAAAAACCACAACAGGAAAAGAAAGGGAAAAAGTTCATCAGTATCCCTCGTGCACATTTTTCACTTCTTTCCTAGGACACCACAAATGTCTCCAGCAAACCCTGTGGAATCTAACTGGGAACAATGAATGCTTGTAAGGAATCCTGTATGGTTTCTGGCCTGTAACAGGAATTTCAAGTGTAGAAAAGACATATTTTTAGGTTTTAAAAAAGGAGATAAAATACAGGATAACCTTCCATTTCAAGGCAATGTTCATTTCCTGAGAATTTATCCCCTTTTCAAGTTACGTGATGGGGTTATTGCTGCTTTTGTGTATGTCCACAGCAATTTGAAATATTAATCAGTGTGCTTGATACGCTCTAATTGTAGAAACAGCCATAACATATCAAAATTGGGCCCTTCCCCAAGAAAGTTACACATACAAGACAAAAGATTAAAACACCCTACCAACAGAAGGAATTCAGAAAGGAATTTCTGAGGGACCTAAAAAAGGAATTTTACTTATTAATATTGCTCGTGAAAAAGAGACCCTATGTTGAAGTTACCAAAAGAACATATGCCTAATACGTTCTAATTCTTTGATACAGAATAACAGAGGAAAGAAAATACCAGTATATAATGTTGTATGTGAGTGCATAAACCTACACCATGCTAAAGAAAGAATGCTTGAGGGAAGCATTAAGCCCTACACTGCAGATTGTGTAAAGTCACATGCCAGATTTCCCTTTCTAGAAGTACAGAAATAAAAAGTAAAGCAAGGGGCGGGGGGGGAAGCCAAAAGAACTGAAGTCACTAGAGGCTTGCACAGCCTTGCATCTCCTACTTCAGGGTGTGATTATGAAAACTCCTCCAGGCAAAATGAATCCATGATCCTTAAAGCCATGGAAACTATCTCCTGATTTGCATGGGCCTGGTTCGAAGGGTAGTGAGGGACAAGTGCACATTGGAGAGTGAACACATTAAGGCAGGAAATTAAATACACAAAGTTCTGTGAAGCAATTATCAATAGTTAATGTTTTTTTCCATCGATTTTTCTGACTCTCATACCATATTACTGAGATAGAGACCAAAAAACCATTGTCAATGACCATAGTTTGACCACAGACCATGTAAGGAAAAGGAAAATATACAGCCGTGTTCAATTCTGATATTATCTTATTGTTGGGTTCTGATATTATCCTATTGCTGTGTTGGATATCATGAATTGCACTTCACTATGCCATCACAAAGAACCTCGTGATAGGAGCAGGTATGAAGTGCTTATGAAAAGCTTAGTCCACAAAAGTCAACATCAGGCCTTGAGTAAGAAAGAGAAAACTTTTCAATACAAGTTTTGAGGGAATTTTCTGAGGCAGTATTAACTAATTACTGATAAAAATATCAAAATTGGCTTGTTGCAAGCTATGTTTTGCCAGTAGCATGATTTATAACTCATGGTTTCTATACATGCAACAATTCATAAATGTATATTCTGTATATACA
>WEIV01016628.1:59770-83540 GCA_013390005.1 Calyptomena viridis | reverse complement strand
TGCTGGGATTCCATGATTCCGTGACCTCAGGAACGGTGGCTTCCTCACCAGAACCTTCTTCGTCCTCAACAAACCTCTCTTTCCCGCTTTTTATCTGTGAGATGGGAGGGGATTTTTCACCACAAAGCTGATTTGGGAGCTAAAAGTCCAGTAACAGCCATGGGGATTCCAGGAATGTTCACACTGAGCTGCCTGAGCCTCTGGATAGAACTTACAAACACCAGATCATGTTCCATAACAAGTGAAGCTTAAATTTCCAAACTCAGTGTAATCTACAAAATTCCAGCCTGTCTTTTCTTTCTTTAACCATCATGAGACTGAAATTAAAAATGATTCATCCTTAATAACATTAATTTTTGACACAATTATTTCAGTGAGGACCTGAGTGAAATGGTAGAAGCTTCAGAATTTGGTCAAAAAACGGGATGCAAACATATCTGTCGGTGGGATCATATTCCTGTGGGATGGAGCAGGATTCGTTATTGGTAATTTGGTTGTTTTCAATGGCCCCAATAAAATCAGACTCTGATACAGAGATTTGCTGGGTCTGGGCAACACAGGGGGTTATAGAAAATTTGTATCTCAGCAATTTATATCTCAGCAATTTATATGTCAAGATATAAACTCCAAGAGCTGAGAAATACAGGAAAAGGCTCTTTTCAACCCCACACTGCAACTGCTGTGAATGGAGATCTCCAACCCTCCAGGAGTGCCCAACTTGCTGCATGTCCTGCTTGATCTGCACTTTCCAAGCTTTTTATACCTGATAAAATAAAAGAAACTTCTCCAAGATTAAAATGGAAACCACACAGGACATGCCAAGGATGCAAGTGCTAAAATGATCCCAGGCAACAAACTGCTGGCAAATGTGAAAACTGACTTCATCCTTCATGTTTTACATATTCCCTGCCTATAAAAATAACTTCAGGCTGAGCAGGCCATGCCTTGCCATGTAACTGTGACTCAGCTCCATGAACATCTTGCTGCATCCATAGAAATAGAGCTCTGGGAAGCAGGATTTTAGGGAGTCTTGGAGCAGAACTTTGTAGGAGAGGCAAGATATCAAGGGAAAAGCAGCAGAGGTGGATCCAAATTCCAGTGGTGAGCTGTGTGATGGACATGAGGTGCTGTGTGGAATCCTTGGAATGTCTCCAGTTGGTTCATTTAATCCTGGAGAAGCTGCAAAGGATCGTGGAAGGAGGATAAGGGGTAAAACTGATAGACCCTGATGAGATTTAAATTAAAACAATAAATACTTTCCAGCCTTGTTGTGTCTCCTTCAGTTGTTGCTTCAGGGCTGGTGCTGATTTACTGAATATTTCGGAGGCTCCACACACAAAACAAAATATTGAAGGAAGATCCTCAGAAAACTCTAAGGGATGTGTCCAAATTTCCATTAACCAGGAGGAAAACATGAAAATAAAAAAAATTGTAGCTTTGCAACCTCAAAAAGCGACAATTGCCAGTTGTTTTCAAAGGATTAAATTA
The DNA here is from genome assembly GCA_013390005.1 of Calyptomena viridis. Classification (NCBI taxonomy): domain Eukaryota; kingdom Metazoa; phylum Chordata; class Aves; order Passeriformes; family Eurylaimidae; genus Calyptomena; species Calyptomena viridis. Next base: position 82,052 of record WEIV01016628.1, on the reverse strand, counting down.
GTGACACTAATGGAGGAATTTAGAGCTGGTTGGGTGGTGAGGCACTGGAATGGGTTTCCCAGAGAATCCATGGATGCCCCATCCCTGGAAGTGTCCCAGACCAGGCTGGACAGGGCTTGGAGCAACCTGGGATAATGGGAGGTGTCCTCCCCATGGCAGGGGGTGGAATGAGGTGATCTTTAAGTTCCCTCCAAACCCAAACCACTCTGTTTCTATGCAGAAATCCAATGGGATAGGGAAAAAAAAATCCATTTCCAGCCCCTAACAACATTCCCTGACATTTTTTAATGCACTGTTGTACACAAAGACAGTGGGAAACAGGTTGTGGTTTAACAGGAGCTCTGTTTGTAAAGGGACAGGGGGTGACTGCTGGTGTGAAAGGTGTTGCAAACATTAAAATGCACATCCTGCATCCCAAACACCTTGAGCTGAGGTTTCTCAGGAGACCTGCTGATTTGCATATTAGTTAACAATTTATTCGACTGCCAGCAGTGACATATTAACTATTTAAAAGTGTAATTCCTTCTTTGCATTGCTAAGCAATGTAGAGGCTCCAGTCTCTGATTTTATGTGACTGTAACAGCTCTATCTGAGTGGATCTGTGCAAATCATCCATGGGAAGGTCCAGACCTCATCCCATCCAGGCTCCCAGCTCATCCCAGTTAATACTACTGATGCTGGTGAGCATCCCAGAAAATGTCCATGGATTTGCCTAACACACAGTGAAAAACTGGGATCATCTGAGGGAAGTTATTTGGATATTTTTCACAGACCACAAGGGCACTGCAGGATCTGTTCACTCAGTGGAGGTTTGTGGAGCCACATTTTGGGGAGATAGAAAGGAGGAGATTGTGCAAGGCCTTGAATTCAGCCAGGACAGATGAAGAAACCAGGGTGGAATTTGGATGAAGTGTGAGAATATTAACAAGACGCTAAAATAGGATGGAACAAGATGGGGACAGTGTAGGAGATGTTCACTTCAGAGCTCTCCACACTCCACACCACCCAGAAAGGGAGGAGAAGAGTAAAAGCAGTGCCAGGACATGAGAATTCCAGGCTTTCTCTGCCACTAAACTGGCACAGCCATGTCTCTGGGCCAAATTCCCACCTGAAAAATCCACCCAAAGTTATTTCCCACCCAAAGGGTCCGCGGTGCTGTTTGGCTTTTCCCTCCTGGCAAGGTTTGAGTCAGGCCATGAGAAACCTCCTCCCACTGCAATGGTGACCACAAAGTGTGCCAGGGCTCAAGGAACACTTGGACAAGGATTTCAGACACATGGTGACCTTGGGGTTGTCCTGTGCAGGTCCAAGAACTGGACTTGGATGATCCTTGTGGGATCAGCTCAGGATAAACGAGGAAACCATCACCGTGGCAGCTTTCACATGGAAACTCAGGTGTCCTTGTCACAAGAAAACAGGGATAAAATTAGAAATGACCTGTTTTGGTTCATTAGGGGGTGTCTCTGGAGGTAGGGAACATTCCTCACTAATGAGTGAGAGGAAGGGCAAGGACACAAGCAGGGAATTCTTTCCCGTGCTCTGCCTGCAGTGTATTCCCCAAAGTCCCACCTGAGTGCCTTGCAAGTATGAATGAATCTCCTCATGTCTCCTGGTTGTATTTACTGGGCATGACTTATTTAACACAATCCAGGCCATGGGAATGCAAGAGGAATTCCAAGACCCATTTGCACCGTGGCACAGTCACTTCTGTTCCCTCCAGTCCTCTTGGGCACAGTTGGAGACATGAGAAGTGCTCATTTAAGTGCAATAAAATCAAACCCATGTAAGCTATTACTGGCTATTAAAGCTTTATGAAATGTGCAGTAGGAGGAAAAGCAACATTCCTGCTCTTTTTCCTTTTCCACTTGCAAATCAAGACGTGTGTCTGAGGTTCTCTGAACAGCTCCAGTGAAAATCCCAGGGAAAGTAGGTCACCAGGAGCTCTCTGAAGGATGGCAAAAGGCCTCTTATGTAAGGTGGGATTTCCCACCTGCTTCCTGGTGGGATGTCACTGAGTTACTTCCCATTTGGTTGGCACTTGGAGTGGGATGGTTTCAGCTGCTGTCACCTCAGTCACTCAATAAGATTGAGCTAGAAAAAGCAGAACAGGGTGATTTTCAGAAGCCAAAGAAAGCCCAAGGGAATTTGGGAATCATTTACCTCACTCAGCTCTAATCAGGGGACAGACCAGCACAGACTCTCCACATCTCACTGAAAAGAGGTTGTAAATGGGAGGGTTGGTCTCTTCTCCCAGGTAACAAGTGATGGAACAAGAGGAAATGGTCTCAAGTTGTGCCAGGGGAGGTTTAGGTTGGATATTAGGAACAATTTCTTCACTAGAAGGGTTATCAAGCACTGGAACAGGCTGCCCAGGGAAGTGGTGGAGTCAGCACCCCTGGAAGTGTTCAAAAAACATGTGAATGTTGTGCTTAAAGACATGGCTTAGAGGTGGTCTGGGTTAATGGTTGGTTTCCATGATCTCAGAGGGCTTTTCCAGCCACAATGACCCTGTGATCCTGTGATAAGATCATGATCCTCTGAAACCTTCTCCCTCCTACCCTGTGGTTTTGTTCTGCAGGTCTTTGTCTCACCACATCTCCTCCTCCATTCATTCTTCCTCCCAAATATCCTTATCTTTCTGCCACCACTTTATTATCCCTCCCTACTCCTGCTGTTTGTAGATGTTACTCCACACAAGTCCCACCCTGTGAGGGCAATGCCAATCCATCACCTCCACGAGCTCAGGAATGACTTGGAGACCCACTTTAACCAAGTCTCACCACCAGAGCTTGGGTGCTGAAAGAGCATCTGAGGAGCAAATAAATCACCTTGTTCCTACATGAGCCCTGGTACCATTCCCAGTCATGTCCTGCTTCTCGGGTCAAGGTGGGAAATCATCATGGAATGGTTTGGGTTGGAAGAAATCTTAAAGTTCCACCCCCCTGTCATGGGCAGGGACACCTTCCACTATCCCAGGTTGTTCCAACTCCATCCAACCTGGCCTTGGATACTTCCAGGGATGGGGCAACCACAGCTTCTCTGGGAAACCTGTGCCAGGGCNGGCTCATGTGCAGCCTCTCACCCCCCAACACCTTGGGGTCCTTCTCCCCAGGGCTGTTCTCCATCAGTTCATCCCCAGCCTGGATGGATCCCAGGGTTCTCCCTATCCAGGGGCAGCACTTGGCCTTGTTAAACCTCAGGAGCTTCCCAGGGGCCACTTTTCCAGTTCATCCAGGTCCCTCTGGATGTTATCCCAACCATGAGGTGTGTCACTGCCCCCTCAGCTTGGTGTCACCTGCAAACCTCTGCGGGTTCACTCCATCCCTGTGTGTCTCATTCAACATCACAGAAAACCTCACACCTTCCTCACAAGAACACTTTTAAAATGAAATAAAACTTAACGTTGACCTGAAATAAATTGTTACAAACAAAACATTTCGAATTCCAGCCTTCTTTTCTTTTTTTTTTTTTTTTTTTTTAGGGAATGCAACTTTCCCTGATTAGTTAATGAAGTTTTTCCTGAAGTGGAAAGAGCTTTTCATGGCGTTTTTATGTAACTGAAGAGGCCATTGTTGTCCTACCACGTGCTCAACTTTCTCCACAATGAAGCTAATTATAAATATATGTCCTGTTATAAATAAATCGATGCATTTTGCTAAATCTGTGTATATGTTCCTTCCATTACATCCTGGAAAAAGCTGGAGTGGTGGCGTAATACATATAATGGGATGAGATAAATGTCAGCACAGAGTGGGCGAATCTGGTGTTATTCCAAACATTCTTGCAGGGGAGAAAATTTCAAGAATTCACTGAGGAATAAAGGCAAATGGCTTCAAATAGTGTTTTCTCCTTTTTAGAAACTTCTGTGTCTGAAGACTTTGAAGTTCTAAAGGAAATTCACAGGTAAGATGCACTTCCCATGTTCACTTCTTCAGGGAGCTGCCACCTTTAGAGATGCTTCATCCATCCTTTTCTGGAGATCTCCTGCTTGGATTCCACGTCTGCTCTTGCCAAGAGCTGTTTTTGCTGGAATATTCCTGCTGAATAAGCCTTAAATTATTTCAGCTCTGTGTCAGAATGACATCACTGCTTTCAGTAGAGTTTCAAGGATCTCAAAAGAGAGAAAACCCAGAAAATCAATCCAGGAGTGATAATTTGATGTCTTCCCAGTCTTTGTGGTTTTATGCTAAGTATCTTCATTTTTTTAGACTTTTTTCCTTCCTTCTGCAGGTTTAAGTGGTGACTTTGAGTGTGTTTTCAGCCCTCTCTAAGTCACAAAGGCCTTTCCAAGAAGAAAGGGCTTTTTCTTGGAATAACTCGAGGGATTAAGGGAGGTGACTGTGTGGCCATAGCTCAAACAGCACTTCCACCAGGAGACATCCCTTACTTCCACTCTTGGCTCAGAGATCAAACTGTGCTGTGACACTCAGGAAAAAGCGGGAAGAAAAGGTCAAGGAGGCTAATTTGTAATTACAGGGATGTAATTAAAGGGATGAGTCATTCCACAAGTGAGCTGTGAACCTCAGCCCATCTCTTATCTATGTGCACACACCGATGGCTGCTGGATGCAGAGGGAGGGAGACTTCCTTCATTGGAATATTAAACATCTGTCTGGGGCTTTATAGGGAAAAAAATACAGATTTTTAGACTTCCCAGACCACAAAGAAGCCTCACAGACAGTTCCTGTAAACCACTTGCACCTCTACTCTTCCCTCCTTTCCTGTATAATCCCCTCCTCATGTTGCATTTCTTCTGGGAGTCACTCACCAAAATAAAACCAAAAAGGAGTTTTCCTGACAAGAAAACCTGGAAACCTGCTGGGAGAGGTGCTCTGGAAGGTTCTCAGTGCAGAAATGGAATTATTGTAAAGAGGACAAAGAGCAGAGCAACAATGAGGAGTTGGAAGAGGATCACAAAGGTTGGGATCCATAACCATCATGACAGAATCATCATGGAATGGTTTGGGTTGGAAGAGACTTGTGAAGGTCACAGAATTCCAACTCTCTTCCATGGGCAGGGACACCTTCCACTACCCAAGGTTGCTGCAAGCCCCATCCAACCTGGCCTTGGATGTTTGCAGGGATGGAACAGCCACATCTTCTCTGGGCAACCTATGCCAGGGCCTCCCCACCCTCCCAGGGAAGAATTTCTTCCCAACATCCCATCTAAACCTACTCTCTTTCACTTTGAAGCCATTCCCCCTTGTCCTGTCACCCCATGTCTTTGTCAAGACACCCTCTCCAGCTTTTGAGGAGACTGAGGCAGCAAGGAGGATGAATCCTGTCCCTCAGATGACAGATTTCCCCTCTTGGTCTGTCATTTTGATTTAAACAGAAAAGTTTCCTGGGTCTCCCATCACCCCTTGTTGTAGGGCTGTGCTTTCCCAAACTAGTCCTGGAGCTCAGGAAGAACAAAGACAGATTGATGCGACTGAGCAAGTCCTCCAGGACTGATATCACCCAAAAACATTTTGGCTGGCTCATCTAATTAGAGAAAAAGAGACACTTCCACTAATGGCAACATACACACATGCCTATATATAAACATAAAGATAAGGCTGTGAGAGGAAGCAGCTCTTATTCCTAATTAACTGCTGGCTCTCCTGGCTGGGCTCCAGGTTCAACTGGCAGATGGTGAGGAGCCATCTCCTCTATCCTCCCTTTATTAATGACCTATCCAAGAGCAAAAGCTTCTTCCATGTGATGCAGGATCATCTGGAGCCCATGGCCAGCCCTTCCCCTCTGCTTCCCAGTAAATCCTGAATATCTGAATTGTGGCTCATTATTGCACAGGTTGTCGAAGGCCTTCAGTGCAATGAAGTCTTCGAGTGGCAGCAGATTTGCCCTGGAGAAGCTAAATTAGGTGTGATTCGTGATGGAAGCTCAGGAAGGGTGGGATGAAAGGAAAGCTGCAAAGCAAGGTCTCCAGGGAGCATTTCCACCTGAAGCTCCACCTGTAGAGGACAGGAGGAAAATCCTTTCTCCCTCATGATGAGCTCACTGGTTTCTCAGCTTGAAATAATGGTGGTTACTCCCACTGGGCTGGCGTGGGATCCATTTCCAGTGGAATTCATGCCTGAAGGATAATGAAAATGAGGGAGGCAGACACTGTACTGGGCTAACAAGGACATAAACCAGTCTTTTAGATGAGTTTGGAAAGGTTGGAAAGGCACGGTTGGGCCATGCAGTGAAGCACAGATGCCTGAGGCAATGCCAGCCAAGGTAACACTGGAACTGGAACCAGTATGGCCCTGACTCTTCCATCCTCCTGAGGTGGTAGAGGGACAATTATCACCTCCAGTATGTCCATGTCATGGTGATTTATGTCTTCGTGCTCATAAACCTCTCATGGTTGGAGGTGCCCTTTGTGCCAGGTCCTGCAGGACCTGTCCATGGTGGGGGGTTGGAACAGGATGATCCTTAAGGTCCTTTCCAACCCAAACCATTCCATGATTCTATGATTTCGTGTCATAGAAGCAAGGAAGGGACAGCAGGATGTGTTTGGGAGGGGATGTTGGTCACAGGAGGAGATGGGGGCACTGGGAAGAATCCTGGATGTGAAGGAGAATATTCATCTGAGTAACAAAGATAAAAAGGAGCCTCAGGTTTGGAATCTCATCCCAAACTCAGGAAATATCCAACCACACCATATAAGTGTGGGTTGGGAAACTGGTCCCACTCCAGGATCACCATTCCAAGGAAGCCACACCAGAGAACAACATTCCCTGCTGCAGCTCCTGGATTTCCCTCCTACCTCCCCTGCCAGCAGCTCCTTTTCTCCTCCCTTACATGACAGTGACTGTGGCACAATTATTCCAGGAAAACCCTGGATCCACGAGCTGAGCTTCAAGTCTAAATACAATTAAAAATTCCCAGTTTTATTCCTAGCTTTGTTACTGCCAGGGAGGTGATTGGGGTGACCTCAGGCAAGTTTTTACTGCTCTGTTCCTCAATTTCCCAGTGTATACAAAGAATATTCCCACTGGATTTGCTATTAAGGATTTCTGACTATTACATGATCCCATAATTCAGGTTCCTCTCAGCACCTTTTTCAGATGGATCACTTGGGTAACTGAGGTCATAAAGAAGAAGGTCCAATATCACATTCTTCTCCCTTTAAATCCTTCCTCTTCTTCATATATGGTAAATCCCGGCTCAGTTAAGATATTCCAGAATGGTTCCTGTACTTATGTCCCCACTGGCTCTTTATTCCACTTTTTATTTGTTCTCTCAATCTTTATCTGGTGGGTTTGGGTGAATCTGGGATGGTCCCCATTGTGTATTTCATTCAAATTCCAGGAGAATTCAAATAGAATTTCACTTTTAAGTAGCATATAAAATGTGATTTCACTGTACAAACCCAGCTAGTTCATTCATTTGGTTTATTTGGGAATTCTAGAAAGAATTTACCCCAAGATGATGCATTTCTGGTTTGTTTTGCTCAGCCTTGAAGCAGGTATTGACCAAGATGTGTTTTCCACTCTTAGAGGTTGAGCAAATGAATGTGGGAAAGCAAAAACCAGAGCAAAAATAATGCTGAATTATCCCCCTGAATTATTTCCAAATATTCCTAATTTAAGACCTTTCTGATGTTGTGTTTTCACACTTTTTCATAAAATCATCACAGAATGGTTTGGATTAGGAGGGAACTTCAAGATCATCCAGTTCCAATCCCCTGCCGTGGGGGTTCCACTATCTCAAACTCCACCTTCCACTACCCTAAACTCCAAACTTCCACACTCCAAACTCCATCCAACCTGGCCTTGGACACTTCCAGGGATGGGGCAGCCACAACTTCTCTGTGCCAGGGCCTCCCCACCCTCCCAGGGAAGAATTCCTTCCCAATATCCAATCTAAACCTTCTCTCCTTCAGTTTGAAGCCATTTTTGAACACTTCTATTGAGCATCTTAATTCTCAGGAGCATTGGCAGGAGCAGCTCTGTTAAAATATTCATAGGGGAATGTTTTCCAACAAATGAATTGCCTGGATTTACCCTGGAGAGTCTCTAAGATGAATTCTGTTTATCCAGCCTACAAGAAGCAGCCCCAGGATCCACTCCACCCTCCCAAATTCAGTGCCCAGACCCTCTTCTCTCCAGGAGGTGCTTCTGGATATTATTTCTTAATGATTCCATCAGGGAAAAATGCAATTATTCATGGAATCATGGAATTATTAAGGATGGAAAAAACCTTTAAGATCAAGTCCAACCACTAGCCCAGCACTGTGTTCAGTATTAAACCATGGCCTCAGGTGCTGTAGCCACATGTTTTTTGAACACTTCCAGGGATGGTGATGGGATGAATTCCACAAGGTTTGTGTTCATTTCCTTATTAGTTCTCCTCTCCCCTTGGAAACCTTCCAATTCCTGCCTGACCTGTGTAAGTGCATCACAAATATTGTCCCAGAATGGCAACAACTGAAAGAAAATTGAAAGAGCAGAAGTTACATCCATACAAAAGGAAAGGGAGAAGGTGGGATCCGAGTTGCATTTAGTGCAGAGACCACAGAATCATAAAATCATTTAGGTTGGAAAAGACCTCTAAGACCATCAAGTCCAACCTTTGATCCAATACCACAGCTCCCACTAAATCATATCCCCAAATGCCACATCCACTCACCCTCAGAACAATTGCAGGGCTGGTGATTCCACCCCTTCCCTGGGCAGGTTGTTCCAATGCTTAACCACTCATTCAGTGAAGAATTTTTTTCCTAATATCCAACCTGAACCTCCTTTGGAGCAACTTGAGGCCATTTCCCCTTTTCCTGTCCATTCCTATCTATTTCCAAACCAGTTATTGAGTGGTTTTTGTTGTTGTCATGAGGCCAAAGGAAAGTTCTCTGGTAAATCCAAGTGTTCCCCTCTCTCCTATGAACCTCTGACATCTGGAGCTCCCTGAGCTCCTGCTTGGGATCTGATCCCGGTTCCCACCACCCTCCTGCCTCTTGTGTTTCCTTGGACCCTTTGCCTGGTGAAATCCCTGCTTCTCCTGCTGATCTCAGGCTCTGGCATGAAAGGAAAATCACAGGCAGTGCAACCTGGAAAGTGTTTTTCAACTGCCTTGTTGGAGGGTAAAAATTCCCACCTCGTGGGAGCAATCGCTGGTGGCTTTGAGAAAATCCTGTGCTGAGCACAGCATTCCCCAGGGAGGCTTCCAGGGAAAACAGAACCTGTGGGAGTGCAATCAAGTGCCTTTTGCTAAGAAACTCAGGCCTTGTGTGAAATCGGTGCTGGTGAAAACTCTGGGAGTGGTTCAGGAGATGGGATTTCCCTGCAGGGAGAGTTTGTTCTCCTGGTGAGTCACAGAACTCATTCCCTTGGGAGAAAGATGCTCCTTCAGGCCCTTCAGCCCCTGCACAGCACACATGGAATGGGCAACATCTGCAGGAGCTTCCCACTCTTTCTTCCCATCATCCACATCCTCAGCATCCCATATCTCTGAGCTCTGAGCAACCAAGACCAAAAACAAGTCGATTTTCCAGATCCATCAGCTCCTCTGTGTGCACCAGGGGTGAGAAACAGCTCAGGGATTTCTTGTCTGAGAAGACACATATTTGTCCAAAAGTCAGGGATTATTTGGGGCAGGCATGGGGGGGGTGCTGCCTTTACTGTTAATTTATTGAACCCTAAACCCAAAAAATAAAGTCATGTTATGCTCGTTTTATATAAATATATCTATACATGAGGCAAAAATACACCATCATGGACCACGTGACCCCCACTGGTCCTTTCCAACCTTTCCCATCTTGTGATTCTGTGATTCTTTGGGCCTTGGATGCTCCAGCTTTAATTAATACCTGCTTTAATTAATACCTTCTGCCTGAAAAGCACAGCCCTGGCTCTGTCTCTGGAAAGCCACAGTGCTGCCAACACATTTATGGCTTGTACAGATGATTTGGGGAGGGGACACTTCCAACTGAAGCTTTAAAAGCCACTTGAGGACTGAAAAAAAAACAGGACTATCAACATAAATCCCTTGGCACAACCTGGGGACCAAATTCTCTACCTGAGCCTGAGCACTGCTCCTGCTCCATATCCTTAAGTAATATCCCTAAAGGATCCCAGGGAAGAAAAAAGACCTTGGAACTCAGGAAAAAGTGGGAGAAATTCCAACTGCTGTTGTTATTTCCCTCCAGTTTCATGTCCCAGAGAGGATGTCCCTGTTTTTCAAATAAAAAGAACGTTACACAACATTTTACAGGACATGAGAAAGAGGTTTTCTACCATCCTAAATGTGAGAATCCATGTGCTGAAATCCAGAAATATAAGGAATATGAGAAATCTCCAGGTTGGATATTGGAACAGGGAATGGTCACAGCACCAAGGCTGACAGAGCTCAGGGAGGATTTGGACAATGCTCCCAGGATTTTGGACATCTCCTGGAAAAGGATGTGGAATTCACCTCAACGTGTGTTCCCAAAGGAAGAGAGCTCCTGGCACTCCTGGGCAGGGCCCTGCACTTCTCCACACTTTGTGGTGTCACATAAACCAGATGTGATTCTGTGGGATCAAAGGAAAGCCTTTCCCATCCCTGGAAGTGTTCCAGGATAGCTTGGACAGGGCTCGGAGCAACCTGGGATAGTGGGAGGTGTCCCTGGCCATGGCAGGGAGTTGGAACTGGATCATTTTTAAGGTCCCTTAAACACAAACCATTTTATGATTTTATTAAAAAAAAACAAAACAAAACCAAAACTAAACAAAATAAACCCCACAAGGGACAAAATCTATTGCCAAAGACAATATATAAAGCAATTTCTAAATCCAGGGACCTTAAACATCATCCAGTTCCAACCCTGGACAATTCCCACTATCCCAGGTGGCTCTAAGTCCTATCCAAGCTTGGACAGACTTGGATCTATCCAAGTCCAANCTATCCCAGGTGGCTCTAAGTCCTGTCCAAGCTGCCCTTGGACTTCCCTGCTGAAGGAATTCTAAGCAGTCTTAGCCATTAGAAAAAAAAAAAAGATGTGGGAATCTATGAATCCAACTCCCTTTCTTAATTCCTTACTTAAAATAACAGGGAGTTTATTCCTTGTTTCCAATTTTTTCCTCCACAAAAGAGGGAAAGCAAAGGCTTCACAAGCCTTTATGATGAATTGAAAGCAGTTAGAGCAGGCAAAGTATTTACAAGTTGGGCTTAATAGAAAGGTTTATCAAAGGCACTGTAATTACCAGGCAGTTTGGGTGCCTGAAAACAGAGCTGTTATTAAAAATAAAGATGGAGAAAAAAGCTGGAGGAGGAAATAAAAGAGGAATTCACAGGTATATTCAAGTGTAAGAGCAAGTGCCTTTTAAACCACACTGGTGTCTCAACATTCTTTACATGGAGAAACAAGTGTTTTGTGGTGGGACAGGATGAGGAAAGCAAGAATTACCTGTATTAGTGGGGATAAATACCAGCAATAAAAGGTATTTCACCCCTTTTCCCATTTCACCCCTTCAAGAAGCTGCATTTCAGCACAGAGGGAAAAAGAAGACTTTTTTTTGGTGCATATTTTACCTTGAGAACCCTGTCTGGGGGGCAGAGCTGGCAGTGATTATATTCCTGATATGCTCAATCCTTGGAATCCAATGGAATTCTGCTGCACAAATTATCCAGCAATGCCTTTGCATGGATTTCTCCTGGAAACTGTGCAGCTCAAAGTCATTAAAAAGCAAATAGAGAATTACAAGCACGAGGTTTTGAAAGTTTCTTACAGAAAACATGAATTACAGACAAACCAAAACAAAACTACACAAAGCTGGGTGGAAAAATATTATAAATACACCAAACTCACTATTAACACAATTATATAAACATAATAAAAAGATTAACCTATTCCTGTTGAAACTCTGATGGGTTTTAAGTCAGGCTGAAGTTGCTGGTGTTGAATTAGAAGGAACTGTGAGTCCATGTATCCCCAAATCTGGGAATTTCAGCATCTTTTCTTTTCCAATCCTTAACATAAAGTTGCATTATTCCAACATTAAGTGCATGTGCTTAATTTGTAACTTTATTTCCAGAAAAAACTCTACCAAAAAGGGAATCTGATTAGTGTTTTTCAGACTCATTTTGTCCTGTCTCTGATGGGAATGTTCAGATGGAAAATACAATCAGATGGAAAATAAATTCCTGATTTATTCTTTATATTTCAGAGCAGCCTTTTTGCTGTTAAAATTTTATAATGTCTACCATTGTCCCACAAAATTCCTGCACAATTAGAAGTCAGTATGGACCAAGGATTATTTCCAGTAGTTCAGATTCAATTCCCCTTCTTGGGAGGACAAGAGAATTTGTAAAATCCATAAAATTTGCACAGATATTTCTTCTCCACCACTGGTCTCAGTGGCAAAGAAAAATAAACACAAACCCAAACAAACAAATAAAAAAAAAATCTTACAGGGATCTTTAATTTACTAAGTGGAGCTTTTCCAAGCACATGTTTGACACTTTGTCCTTGGAATTTTTAAAAAGGTTGCCATGGCTTCCGAAATAAATGGCCAGAAGGAAAGAGCCTTAATTCCTGCAGGATTTATGTTAACCCCTCTGGCACTGAGCTGGGAGCAATTCCTCCCCTTTGGCAACAAACTCTTTGCCAAAAAGGCTTCCGGCCTTGAGCTGGGACCTTCAGAGAGAAGATGGACCCATTGGAGATGATCCAGAGAGAAGTAAAATGGACTGGAAAATGTGGAGGAAAGAGCAAAAGGACTGAGGTTGTTCAGTCCTGAAAAACAGGGATGTGAGGCTGAAAACAGACAAAGGTTTTGCAGGGGGTAACGGCACCAAAACCCACAAAAGGCTGGGAAATGGTGGGAGAAATCCATGAGGACAAGTCCTTCGTAGGAAGGCAGAATGGTCTGGATGCCACAAAGTCACAGGGAGCCAAAATTAGGGAGATATTGTGGAAGAAAAGTCTTTTCTGGCTTTTTCTCTTATAATCACAGAATCATGGAATGGTTTGGGGTGGAAGGGATCTTGAAGGTCAGCCAGTTCCAACCGCCTGCCACAGGCAGGGGCATCTTCCACTGTCCCAGGTTGCTCAGAGTCTCATCCAACCTGGCCTTGGACACTTCCAGGGATGGGAGTTGGATGAAAAGCTTCCACTAAGAGCCAATGTCAGAAGGGGCTCATGAGCCAGATGGACACTTTGGTCCAAGTGGGAATGACTGTTCTCCCCTTCCTAAGCAGCAGGAGCCCCACAGCTTCCCCGGGTAGTTCTCTCTGCTGCCTAATCAGTCCTACTGCTAAAAATAACTTCTGCTTATCCCTGCTAAAATCATTCCAGTAATTAATAGAAAATTAATTCAAGGCAGGCTGTGATGCCCCTGAGAGCAAACGACCTTGCTTTGTGCAGGGAAGACAAATGAGCCAAGGTCCATCCAATGTGAACCATCCAAATGGGAGGAACAGGCTGTCCCTGAACTCCTAATTTTAGTTATCCACACAAATTTGTGGACCACAAAGGAGGAACAGTAGTTACCTTTACTGCTCCCTCTACCTATTCCCTGGTCAGCAACTGTATCATCCTTGATATTTTCTTGCATTCCTTGACATTTTCTTCAGTGGTTTTATCTTTTTATTGTTGTGGTTCATCTCTGGATGCTGCTCCTACAGTTCCCAAGTCTTAACCTGGTCAAAGGGAATATGGATTATGCAGTTCCATTGTTGTCCATCCCTACATCCATCCCCCTGCCTGCCCATGGATGTGGCTGCTCATCACCCTGCCCAGGTTCAACCAAACTCCAGCTCTGAAATCTCCAGCACCAGAAGGATGTGGAGCTGCTGGAGAGAGTCCAGAGGAGGCCACAGAGATGCTCCAAGGGCTGGAGCCCCTCTGCTCTGGAACCAGGCTGGGAGAGCTGGGGGTGTTCATCTGGAGAAGAGAAGGATCCAGGAAGACCTTGGAGCCCCTTCCAGTGCCTGAAGGGGCTCCAGGAGAGCTGGAGAGGGACTTGGGACAAGGGATGGAGGGACAGGACACAAGGAATGGCTTCCCACTGCCAGAAGGTTAGATGGGGTATTGGGAAGGAATTCTTAGCTCTGAGGGTGGGGAGGCCCTGGCACAGGTTGGGCAGAGAAGCTGTGGCTGCTCCTGGATCCCTGGAAGTGTCCAAGGCCAGGTTGGATGGGGCTTGGAGCGACCTGGGATAGTGGAAGGTGTCCCTGTCCGTGGCAGGGGGTGAAACTTTAAAGTCCCTTCCAATCCAAACCGTGACTCCGGGAAAACTGCATCCCTTTGGCTGATCCCAGGCTGCAGAGCCTGTAAATCCATCTCCTCAGATTCCATCCTGTCCAGTCTCTGGTTAATCCCAGGCACATTCCTGTCCATCCTTTGGCACCACAGCTCTGCAGCTGTGAAGGTGCATCGATTACAAAGAACCTGTGCCCAGGATCTTTGGCACCTCTGAAAAGGTCATGGAGAAGCAGGAATTGCAATTTGTAAAGGTCAGGCAGGGGAAGGGATCCCTGACTGCTGCCTGGGGAGGTGGGAAGGACGATTTCATTCCAGGGACAAAACCAGAAGTGCACTGGGCACAGCTTTGACTCACCGTATCGACTTCTTTTTTGCCTTTTATGTGCCCATTTATTGTTTAGAATCTGATCAAACAATTGTCTGCAAGGAAGTGGCTGAGAAACCAAACTCCTGCTGTAATCAGTAGAGATTTATCCATAAAACGGAGCTGGGGAGACAATTATCCAAGTTCAGGTGTTGGCTTTAGGATAAGTTGGACAACATCCCAAGCTCTCCTGTCCAGATCTTCCCATGGCCACACACAACACCCCAAGTGCATCACCTGAGATCCTTGACAGTGCCTGGCATGGGAAAAAATCCAGGGAACCACTGAATCAAAGTATAAATGATATTTTTTTTCTAGTCTGTATGGATCAATTTTATTTTTTCAATGCTGTCAGGATGGGAGGGCAGGGCTTGGAGTTAGAAATAATTTCATTCCACTGGTGCTGCTCCCAAAGGAGCCTCCATGCCAGGACTTAAAATTGGATATATTGCAAGAATAAAGTCCTCCCTTTAGACTCATTAATACACACTTTATTTATTATGGAATCGTGGAATGGTTTGAGTTGGAAAGGACCAACTCATCCGGTTCCACCCCTGCCATGGGCAGGGACACCTTCCACTATCCCAGGTTGCTCCAAGCCCCATCCAACCTGATCCTGGACACTTCCAAGGATGGATCAGCCACAGCATCACTGGAAATTTTATTCCAGGGCCTCACCATCCTCCCAGGGAAGAATTCCTTCCTTATATCCAATCTATATCTACCCTCTTTTATCTTAAAGCCATTCCCCTTTGTCCTGTCAAATTAACAAATTCATAATGAGTTCAAGCAACTTGGGCTTGATTTTTCAAATCGATTTTCCAGCTAAACAGTTAAAACAGGAAGAAATGACTGATATTAATCAGAATTCCCATTATCTCTCCTGGTGTGTACCACTCATCTTCTCCTGTCTGTCCTAAGCATTGGGGGATTTGATAAAGCATCCAGGAGAAAAAAAAAAAAGAAAACAAAAAAAAAAAAAACAAGCAACAAAACTTTTCTAATGAAATAGTTTTTGTAAGAATTTGCCAATTCATCAAAACCAAATTACTTCATGACACTGCATCTCTCTGGCCCAATTAGTTTATAATTAGTTAACACAAAGTGGAACAGTTCTAAGCAGAGGGACAAAGACAAGTGCAATCTGAATTCCAGCCCCTGTGAACAGAGCAGCTGCTCAACAAAAAGGAACACAACTTAAAAGGGCTGATCCTGTAAATCCTGCATCTTAATTTCATATCCCAACCAGTGCAGACTCACCAGTCCAGACTGATCTTGCTCTCGCTACCTGGGTTTGATTCCAAAATCCATCCTGGACTTCAAATAGCTTTATTATTTCTGCAGAGCATTTCTTTGTCCACAAAATCCTATTTTCCAATACTTTGTCAACAAATTTAGAACCAAGGCACAAGAATAAAAAGGCGCTGACAAGGCTGTTCCCTCAAGAAAATGTTTGACCTGGATGTAAAGTCATGAGCTGAGCTCCTGTGCCAAAGGTTCTTCTTCCCTAAATTCTGTTAAAGTGGGAAAAGCACTGCCACCCCTGGATACTGTCCTCAAACCAAGGGCAAAAAGGACAAAAATAGGAGAGTTTGTGACCTTTGGATGAAGGGCAGACAGCTCAGGAGGGCTACAAAGATGTCAAAATTAGAGAGGCCAAAGCCCTCCTGAGGTGGGGAAGTGTCTCTTCTCCAAAGTAACAAGTGATGGGGCAAGAGGAAACAGCTCCAAGTTGCAACAGGGGAGGTTTAGATTGGATAATAAGGAAAATTTCTTCACTGAAAGGGTTGTTAAGCTTTGGGAAAGGCTGCCCAGGGCAGTGGTGCAGTTCCCATCCCTGGAGGGATTAAAAAGACGTGTAGATGTGGCACTTGGGGACACGGTCAGTGACGGCCTTGGCTGTGCTGGGGGGGTGGTTGGACTCGATCTTCAGAGGGATTTTCCAACTTGAATGATTCCATGGTTCTCTGGGAAAGGAGGGACTCCTGCACTGGCTGTTCCCATGGTTCCCTGCTGGTCCTACAGGGGTTGGTGTGTCCAGGAACAAGCTCCATCCTTTTCCACCCTGGAAGTGTCCAAGGCCAGGTTGGATGGGGCTTGGAGCAACCTGGGATAGTGGAAGGTGTCCCTGCCCATGGCAGGGGAGTGGAACTGGATGGTCTTGAAGGTCCTTTCCAACCCAAACCATCCTATGATTCCTTGATTCTCTGCTTCGACCTGCAGCAGCTGGACTGGAAATTTCAGGTTCTTCCCCACCAATATTCTGTGGTTTCTCGTAGGGAATGAAATAATTAAATTAAATAATTTCCCTGGTGGAAGGAAAAGGCCATAGATTAGGAAGCAACAAAGGTGTTTGAAGGTCCTGGTTTGAGATGGGATGTTGTGGGATCTCAGGAAAACCACGTTTCCTGCCTGTATTTCAAACTCCCTTCTGCAACATCTGGTGTGTGAGGGGTCAGAAAGGGTTTTGTGAGGGCAGAACAAGCACAGAACTGCTTTGTGGTCAAGCACAGCCTGCTCTCCCACACTTCTCCCCGACTCCAAAGTGTGGGTGGAGGAAAATGCCCTCCTTTTTCCCTGCAAACAACTCCGGGATGCGCCAGGCGTCGGCAGCCGGAGCTGGCAGGGATCCCACACCTCGAGCCTTTCACAACCAGGAGAGCTCAGCAATTAGCAGAATAACAAAAAAAAAAAAAAAAAATCAAACTCGGTTTTGATGCTCTGAAGTTGCCGAGATTTTTTAAACAAACAGCCCGGGCTGCTCCCACAGGTCCAGAGGTTTGTGCTGTGTAGCAACAGCACCATCCTATGGGAATCTCCAGCCCCTACAGCTCTGGAATCCTCTCCATCCACTCCCTGCTCTGCAGACAAGGTTAGAAGCGTGGTGGGATTAATTTGCAGCAATACATCGATTTCACGGTTGTCAGCAAGGATGTGTGGGATGTGAAGGTGAATTTTTCCTCCAGGGCTGGTCAGGATGGCTCCTGAGACTGGAAATCCCGAGTGGGAATAGCTGCATCTTCGGGTTTGTGCCTTGATCCTTGTAGAAATCCTCAAGGTCAAACAGGTTTCTTGCTTGTTAGACCTTTGTATTGCTCCCTGGTTGTACTTCTGGGCACTCACAGATCCCAAAAAATTCCCTTGTGGTGCAGGAATCCCGAGCCCAATTTGCCATCAGAGGAAGAGGAGGCACAAGAGAGGAAGGAAGGATCCAAAGGTCGCTCAGCAGAGACACAAACACCTTTCTGTCTTTGCTCAGTGCTCTCAGTGGCAGCTCCAGTCTCCATTGCTGGACTCTGGAAGATTCCTCAGGAATTCCAGCCTTTCCCCCGTGTGTTCTGAAGCTTCTTTGAACAGAAAACCTGAATGCAAATCCTTGTAGTCTGAGCTGGACCATGACATGGAAGAGTTTGAAGCATCTACAGACGTAGCAGCTGGAGCATCTCCCTGCTGGCAGCCAAGGGCACCCCTGGAACAGCTGGAATCACATTTCCTGCTGCTGGAAAAGCATCATCCGTGTCCATCCCATGACACAGGAGAGTGGAAAACATCTGGGAGCTGGGTGAAGACTTCAGGCTGAGACAGGGGACATGGAATTCCAGAATGGTTTGGGTGGGAAGGGACCTTAAAGATCATCTTGTCCGACCCTCTCCATGAGGGTTTTGCCATTTCAGGATGTTCTGAAGTACCTGTTGGGAAGTTACAAGTGGCTGCAGAGGGAGTTTTACTGTTTTTTCCAGCCCTGGAAGGTGTTTGGTCCATGTGCAGTGAGCTGGTGCTGCACTCAAACCCACTCAGGCTGTGGGAATGTGAGATGATAGATAAGGGACTTTATTGATCACTTCTAGGAATCGAGATGGGAATTTCTAATGGCTGTTCCTGGGAACACAGCCTTGGAAATAGTCAACTGTTCCAAACCAGAATGGGTGGGGAATAAATGAGGCTGAGTCACTCAGGGGGAGGAAATAAAATCACATTAGTGACTTGTCTGTGAGGAGGGAAGTTTGGCTCCTAAATGAGGCGAGTGATGGGATAGGCAGGAACACAGGTGGGGATATAAGAGGAGAGAAAGATTCCAAAATGAGGGGATGCTCACAGAGATGGATTGATGGATGGATAAATGGATATATAGGAGTCAGGAGAAGCCAGAGTAGCCGGTTCTGACACTCTTATAACCTTGTACCTGGTTACAGGTACGGGCAGGTTTTGTTCTGCATGTGACAAAAGGAAGCTGGAAAGAGACTTTTGGCAAAGGCATGGAGTGCCAGGACAAGGGGAATGGCTTCAAACTGACAGAGTTTAGATGGTTTAGATGGGATCTTGGGAAGGAATTCTTGGCTCTGAGGGTGGGGAGGCCCTGGCACAGGTTGCCCAGAGAAGCTGGAATTGTTCAAGGCCAGGTTGGATGGGGCTTGGAGCAACCTGGGATAGTGGAAGGTGTCTCTGCTCATGGCAGGGGGGGGAACAAGATGATCTTGAAGGTCCCTCCCAACCCAAACCATCCTTTAATTCCATGTTTCCAAGGCCTCTCACATCTTCCAGGCTTCCCTACAGCCTCACCAGGTGACTTATCCAAGTGGTTGCCACAGCTCAGGAATTTGGATCAACTTCCTTTTGGCCTTGGAGATGCTCAGTATCCCTGTTCGGAATTCCCAGGCACTATTTCACCTATTGCCCTTCTCATCCTGAAACTTCCAGCTCAATCCTGCACTGGATGCCATCCATGACACCGTGTTCTGTACTGTGATCCATCACCTTTTTCCCAACCTGCCACCAGGCAGGAGAACCAGGAGAGAGCAAAGAAGCAAGTCCTGTTTTCCTCTTTCCCAAACACAGAGCTCCAGACTTGTATCCATCAGGAATCTGCAGTGACAACGTGAAATAGCGTTAAAAAAACCCAAACACGAAGTGATTTACAGACACCATTAGACTCCCATGGGAAATGGATGGTCTTTTCCATGAGGGCAGATGAATTGGGGATTTTATAACCTTGGGAGAATAAAACAACACCACGCACACACAATCCTATGGATAATTGTTAGGGGATGTGGGATTACAACGGGGCACGTTTGCCATCTTGAGGAGCCGGGCAGGAACTGCACTTCAATGGCGCAAAAAAACAGGGAGAATCAACTATTTATATAAGGATACAGGAATTACTGGGATCTGAGCCTCGGGAAAGCAGGACTGGAGGGATGGACAAGCTCTGAGCTGCTTTTTTACAGCACCACGAGTTCTTTGCTGGCAGCTGAGGTTACAAAAAGAATAAAAATAATAATTTAAGAGAGTTTGACAGGCTGCAAGTCAGGCTGCTGAAGATGGAAAGAGCATCCCATCTTCCTTATCCACCAGTTTTTGAGGGAAGAAATACTTAATTCAAAGCCTGGGTGGATTTGATGGGAAGGTTGTGTTTCCCCCTTGGCTCTGTTGTTCCCTAACACAAGGAATCAAACCCTACAGGGACAATCATAAGGGATTAAAAACAGAAAAATAACCTTAAGTATCTCTGAATAAGGAAGAGTAGTCTGGGAATATGTTGCCTTATTTTTCGATTCATAAAAGCTGGGTATAAATTTCGTGTTCTGCAAAAATATGGTGAGGCTGAAGTCAACAGACACAGCTGGGATGGATTTTTAGGGATTTTTTACACAGAAGAGTCCAAGTGGGACTTCCCACAAAGGAAGTAGGACTTGTAAAATCATTTCCTGCACCAGATTCTGCTGGGATGTAAATCAGGGCAGAAGTTTTGGTCCAGCTGACCCTCTATCACTCATCCCCCACCAAGCCCTTGAAGGAATTACTACAAAGCTGAATTTCAGTAATTTTGATTACTGAAAAAAACACCTAAATTAAGCACTGAATTTAGCCAAAAAAGGCCTGTTTTCTTTTCCCCTGGCATGTACTGAGAAGTGGTCACAGGATGTGAGGAATGGGAGGGGATTCTGGTCAACCCACGAGAGCAAACATTTCCACTCAAGGCTGGAATGTGCCTCAACTCACCCTCTCTGTGACAAGAAGTGGCATTTTTTGGACAAGCCTGGGCTATTGACATCACATGGGGTGTGAGTCAAGTGTCAAAAACACACCCAACCTCCACCAGGCAGAGGGACTGGCACCCAAAGACAACCACACCACAGCACAGGTGAAACAGCTAAAAATGCTACCAAAACCATCCGAAATGCCACACAAAAATTAAGATTCGGCCGTCGTTTTTTTTTCCTGGAAGACAAAAAATACACACAATAAAGGTAAAAGAGCATCTCAATATATGGAAAAGCCCAATGGACTTTAATTTCTCCGCATACCTCACCACCACATACCTTGTTATCACATCAGTATCACTCACACGGGCAGATAAATAGCTGGAGTTGTTTATTAAAAGAACATTTTGTCCTCGATTTAAACACAATAGCTCCACTCAGGAGAGCAGTGGGGGTGGAGAGCCTTGTTCAGGGGGTGCAACCGCTGCCTCAGTGGCTCTGCAGAAATCCATAAGGCTGCCCTTGTTCTCAAGAATTTGGGGCTTTTTCCACTTGTGAGAACACTTTGCCCGAGGGTGGGAGGGGGGCAGAGCTGGGGGGAGCTCGGGGAGGTGGGAGAGGCACCTTCCACAAGTAGCTGCTCCACAAAGCAACCCCTCCCTCGGTGCAGGGAGCAGCAGAGGCAGGTGCCCTCACCCTCTGGGCATGGCCAACCTCTGGTATAAAACCCCTGGTATAAAACCTGCCCCACGAGGAAGCAGCCCCAGCAGTCCAAAATGAAGGCTCTCCTCGTGCTCCTGCTGGGAGCTGCCCTGTGTGTGGGCTCAGGTAAGAACCTGCCCCGCATCCCTTCCCTTCCTGCAGCCGGGAGGGAAGGCTTGGGATGGGGTCTGGAAGAGAGGGAGGAAACTCTGGCGTGTTGGCATCCCGAGAAATTTGCTTTTAGATGGGGTGCAGTGGGTGGGAGAAACGCCCAGGGTCACCTTGGGGGTGGTGTGATGCCAGTTTGCCGGGATAAATCCCACACAAAATTGAATTAATTGAAATCCAAGTTCTTTAAGCCAGACCACGTTATTATGGAGGGGAGGGAGGGGTTAAGTGGGGTGGGAGGATTATTTTTCTTCTTCCCAGGCTTTCAAAATTGCAGCATTTCTGCAAAGGTAAGTTTTCTTCCGACTTCTTTTCTGCCTCTTTGTTTCAGAAGTGGCCTCTGACGCTGCCCAGAGTGTCAGAATTTTAGTGGGACTGTAAAAAGGAGAATGCAATGATGTGTCATTTTATAGACTGTGTTGTTTTATAGACTGGATGGGTGGGATTTGGACACTGTCAGGTTTCTTTTTAGCCTCAATGAGGAAAAAAAAAAGAGGTTTAAACCACCTTTTCCCTACTAGCAGAGAAGAGAAGCAGCAGATCTGAGCAGAAATGTTTCTCAATCAGCAGAGGATGCTGAAGGAAGAAGCTGAGAAGGGTCTTGCCCAGTCCTGGGCAGACCTTCTCCCCTCCAACTTCCATCAGAGCACTCCAAAATTGACTTTCAATGCGTTCAAAGTCAGATCAATGTGAGAACAGAGTGAAGCATTCGGAAAAATTCAGGGTTTGGCTCCTCACCTCTGTAACTGCATTATTTGTACCAGAATGGCTTGGCCAGAGGGACACCAAGTGCCTCAAACCACTTCTCGTTCCTGCTCTGAATAACATTAGTTTCTAAACAGGCATTTTCTGTGTCCTAAAAAAATATACAAATATATATTTAGTTATATAAATA
>WEIV01016628.1:16796-59721 GCA_013390005.1 Calyptomena viridis | reverse complement strand
AAATATATATATATAAGGATATATGCTCTCACACTTGCAAGGCTCCAGTGATGCCCTGGGGCATGAGTAGATTATAGGAACAAGTAATTACTCCATGATCTGACTCCTCTGGGGACTATTTTTCATTGGGGCTGGACACTTGTGAGCTGAAAGGTTTATTCAGCCTTTGCTTGATGTGCACAACAGCACAGCAGGGCTTTACATGGATTCTTATCCCCCATGGAATGGCATGTCCCTGAGGGGGTGGGAACAGGGGTGTTCAGAAAGCTGGGTTTGCCTTTTGCTTTCCAAGAGGAGCTGATGGAAAATACAAGTCGATTGAAGTGAGAAACAGGCTGGAAAGGACTTGGGAAATTGCTGCTCCTTCCCTCCCTCCCTCAGTGCCAGGTTGGATGGGGCTTGGAGAAACCTGGGATAGTGGGAGGTGTCCTGCCCAAGGCAGGGGGTAGAATTCCATGATCTTGAAGATCCCTTCCAACCCAAACTACTCTGTGATTCCCTCACTTTCTCTTCCCTCTTTCATCCAACCCTGGAAAAGCCTCTTAGAAGTTTCCCAAACCCACCTGCTAAAACTCTTCTGTCTGTAGAAGCAAACAAATAATCCCAGCCTGTTCTTCTGGGCACTTCATCCCAGCTCAGGAGGTGAAAATACCACCAAAAAGCCTCTTCCAGATGGGAACTGAGACATCCCAATCCCAAATGCAGAGAAAGGAGTGTTTGTGGAAGCACTTCCCTTTGATGATGAGATCAGTCCATGAGACCATCTGATTTCTCTTTGCTCCTTCACTGCACTAACTCTGAAATACCTTCAACACCTGCAAAACACGACTCTCACCTCAAGTAGGTGTATTATTCTCCACAAAAAATGGAAAAAAAACAATTTTTTTCCCCAAACAGAAGTGCCATCATCCTTTGAGGGTCCACAGGAATGGTCCTGTTTCCCAGTTCAAGCATTAAGTTGGGTTCCCTTGACAGCTTCAGGCAGATTGAAGAGACAGAAGTGTAGGATAATTTCCTCAACTGGAATGTTGTGTCCAGCTCTGGAGACCTCAGCACAGGAAAGACATGGAGCTGTTGGAGAGAGTCCAGAGGGGGCCACGCAGATGCTCCAAGGGCTGGAGCCCCTCTGCTCTGGAAACAGGCTGGGAGAGCTGGGAATGTTCATCCTGGAGAAGAGAAGGCTCCAGGGAAACCTGAGATCCCCTTCCAGTGCCTAAAGGGGATCCAAGAGAACTGGGGACAAACTTTGTAGGAGGGCTCGTTGTGACAGGACGAAGGGTCATTGTTTAAAATGAGAAGAGGTTTGATTAGATATAAGGAAGAATTATTTTACAACGTGGATGGTAAAACACTGGCACAGAGAAGTGGCTGCCCCATCCCTGGAAGTGTCCAAGGCCAGGTTGGATGGGGCTTGGAGCAACCTGGGATAGTGGAAGGTGTCCCTGCCCATGGCAGGGGGTTAAACTGGATGGTCTTGAAAGTCCCTTCCAACCCAACCCATCCTGTGATTTTATGATTTAATGATTCTCTGATTCCATTTTCTGACTTGTGACCCCTCCTGGTCTCCTGCAGGTTCATCTTTGAAGTGTTACGGCTGCAAGTCACAGCTCAGCAACTCCAACTGTCTGACAGAAGTGACCTGCAGTGCTGACAAGAAAATATGCAAGACAGACGTGATCAGTAAGGAAAAGAGGGGGTGAACAATGTCTTAGCTGGGATATTGGAACCAAGTTTATTCCAAACTCGGGTGTCCAAGCCAGTCTCACCCACTCCGAGGTGGTTTGGGCCAGCAGAGCTCAGAGTGCAGTGCTCCAAATGTCCCTCACCTGCACAAAATTAGATTTATTTCTCTTTCTTAACACCCAAAATTATTTGCTTTCAAAGGCAATAATTAAGTTTATGGCTTTGAAATATTTGCAAACATTAACTAAAATGTGAAGGGTTGAGTCTGGTAAAACCTAACTGTGAATTTAGGGGGAGCATTGATTTGCAGAGTTTGTTTTAGGTGAATTCAATGAAAAGGACAGAATTCCACCTACAGCTCTGACTGGAGCCATCTGTGTGTCTTTGGATAAACTCCTCTAACAGATTAGGATTTAATTCTCCCATTCTCAGTCTGGTTTGCCCTGTCCAGATCTGTGGTGGCAGCTCAGTTGCTCTTAGACCCGGGACACAAAAACCAGTTGGTTAAAACTCTGCTTTGTCAGGAAGTAGATGTAACACCTCCAGTGGGCATTTTCCTGGTTGGAAATGTGCCAATCCATGACATTCCCACACAGGACACCCAACACATTCTTTAACACACTGGCCCTATTTATTTATTGCATATGGCAAAGACTTATTGCCCAGAATAGGTTGCACAGGATCAGGAGATCTCATGGAAACCAAAATCTGGTGGTAACCAGCACTGACTGAGTTACCAACTGGCCAAAAAAACGGGCTGTGCCCCTCAGAAACAAACCAAAGATTAACTCTGCCATCTGAAATGGGGATGGCCATGTTTCCATAATTTTCCTGAGTGTTGAAAGACTCTGGGCAACAAAGATGTGTGGGATAGGGCTTCCCACTGCCAGAGGGCAGGATTAGATCAGACATTAGGAAGAAATTCTTGCCTGGGAGGTTGGTGAAGCCCTGGAATAAAATTCCCAGAGAAGCTGTGGATGCTCCATTCCTGGAAATGTTCAGGGCCAGGTTGGATGGGGCTTGGAGCAACTTGACCCAGTGGAAAGAGTCCTGGCCATGGCAGGGGGGTTGGAGATGATCCTGAAGGTCTCTTCCAACCCAAACCATCCTGTGATTATTTTCCCAAGAAATGAGCTTGGATAAGAACAGCATCTCCTTATTCAATTCCACAAGGCTTGGCTTGCACTGAATCCTCGTAGTAACGATCCTGCTTTCCTTCCAGGGGTTGTGGGGCTCTTCAGCATCATCAGCAAGGGCTGTGACTCATCATGTGAAGAATCCTACCAGGATTTCAACGTAGGCAACAGGAATGTCTCCTGCTGCAGCAGCGACCTCTGCAATACCAACGCAGCGGGCAGCGTGAGGTCCAGCTATGGGCTGGCAGGAGGGATGGCAGCTGGTGTGCTCTGGATCTTCCTGAACAAGTTGTGAGGAGCCAAGAGGCTTCCCATGACCACAGAAAGTCTTGGAGCCAGGAATTGTAAGCAGGAGCAATGTGGTGTGTTGGGCAGCCTGGGGGCTGATGGCAGCTCTGTGCCATATGACAGCTTCTTCCTCACTCTTATTGCAAAGCTCTGGTGCTGCCAGACAAGAAAATATGGGTTCATGGTATCTGCAAACATCTAAAATAAACTCATTTCCAAGTCTAGTGTGGGTGTGTCACCTGTGTTACACTCAGTCACCTATTCGTGCCCCCAGCACTGCCCAAGGTCAGGCTTTGTCACCACTGTGCAATGTGACCTCATCTCCTTTTGTGACCAGGTAACCCACCTGGTGGGTGTGGATGTGTCTGCCTGGGCTTCAGCAAAGCCTTTGAAACCGTTTCCCAAGGAATTCTCCTGGAAAAGCTGGCAGCCCATGGCTGGGACAGGAGTACTCTTGGTTAAGAACTGGCTGGATGATGGGCCCAGGGAATGGTGGGGTGGAATGTGCTGGTGGCTGGTCACTGGTGGTGTCCCCCAGGAATCACTGCTGGAGCCAGTCCTGTTCAGTAGGTTTATTGATGATCTGGATGAGGGGATCAAGGACACCCTCAGTAAATTCAGGGATGACACTAAGTTGGGTGGGATCTGCTGTGGGACAGGAAGGTTCTGCAGAGGGATCTGGACAATCTGGATGGTTGGGCTGAGGACAAAGATAGGAGTTTCAATAAGGCTCAGCGCTGGGTCCTGCACTTGGGTCACAAACCAACATGGAATATTCCAGGCTTGGGGTAGAATGGCTGGAAAATTGACCTGCAGAAAAGGACCTGAGAGTGCTGTTTGAGAGTGGCTGAACATGAGCCAGTTGGGCATGAAAGCCAATGGCACTTGGCTTGTACCAGCAATAGTGTGGCCAGCAGGACCAGGGCAGTGATTGTCCCCAGTCCTGGGCACTGGGGAAGTCACATCTTGAGTCCAGTGTCCAGTTCTGGGCCACTCACAACAAGAAGGACATTGAGGGCTGGAGAGTGTCCAGGGAAGGGCAATGGATTTGGGGAAGATCTAGAGAGTAGGTGATTGAGGAGCAGCTGAGGGAGCTGGGGGTGTTTAGACTGGAGAAAAGGAGGCTCAGGGGGACTTTCTCACTCTCTACAACTCCCTGAAAGCAGGTTGGAGCCACATAAGGGTTGACTTCTTCTCCCAGGCAACCAGTGGCAGGACAAGAGGAAATGGCCTCAAGTTGCACCAGGGGAGGTTCAGGTTGGACATCAGGAAGAATTTCTTCACAGAAAGTGTTGTCAAACATTGGAACAGACTTTCCAGGGAGGTGGTGGAGTCTCCATCCCTGGAGATGTTCAAGGAATGACTGGACACGGCCCTCAGTGCTCCGGTCTGGTTGACAAGGTTGTGATCAAAGGTTGGACTTGATGATCCTGAAGGTCTTTTCCACCCTCGATGATTTTATGATTCTGTGTGTGCTGAGAGGTGCCACTGCAGAGCAGAATAGAGGTAGAAATTGTGCCTGGAAGGCACATTCCCCAAGCAAACCTGTGAAGAGCAACCACACCTGAAGGGGGACTTGCCTTCAGTTCCCCTGGGATCCTGCTCCAAGTGGGGCAAAAGCAGAGCTCACCTTCCCTCCTGCATGTTCACACAGCCATTCCCACACCTTCCCAAAGCTGTAACGTCCTGGGGATGAAGGGCAGGGATTGCACATTCAGGTACCTGGAGAGCCATGGTGGGCAATAACCTTTGGAATGAGGTGGAAAGGTGTCCCCAGGGTGTGCTGGTCAAGCAAATCAATTCTGGGGTTGCCAATCTCCGTCCTGGTCCTCTGAAGGACCCCATTCCCTGTGGGCAGGCTCCTCCTTGATCCATTCCTTGTGTCACAGCCTGGGACATGGGTCCTTTCAGCAGATGGAAGAGGTGTTTATCCTGAAGGTCCCGTGGGGTTCCCTGGAAGATCTGGCAGGGAGAGTGGAGAAAGTGAACACCAGAGCTCACATTTTCTTCTCTGAGTGCCTTAACTGAGGGAACATCCCCACATCCACCCTCAGGTGAGATCCAGTCAGTGGGAGATGGGGAGGGGACAAGTGTGGAGAGAACAGAGAGGAAAGCAAGAGGGGGGATGTAGGGAAAAGCATGGCACTGACTCCTCCTGAGTGCCCTCAAGACAGGACTAGGAGTGCTGAGCAGAAAGGTGAGATTGGTGTTTCCAGAGGATTTGTTGAGGTCATGAGGATACCCAGAGAGTCTTTATTTCCTTCCTTTTAATAGGTGTTTCCTTTCTTCACCATTATAATGGTTTTAGTCTGGAAGAGGGTAGATTTAGACTGGATATAAGGATGGAATTCTTCCCTGGAAGGTTGGTGAGGCCCTGGCACAGGTTGCCCAGAGAGGCGGTGGCTGCCCCGTCCCTGGAAGTGTTCAAGGCCAGGTTGGATGGACCTTGGAGCAACTTAGGATATGTCCCTGCCCATGGCAGAGGGTTGGAATGAGAAGATTTTAAGGTCCCTTCCAACCCAAACCATCCTGTGATTCTATACTTTTATGATCTTTCCCCATTCCTGGGACTCCTTGCTGGTCTGTCTCTACTTGGCACGTGCAGGTTCAGTTGATATCATTTCTGATAAAGAAATGGCTTAGAGCAAACTCTGGTACTGATAAAATCGTCATGTTTTGCCCACTTATCCTGGTGTAAGGAATGTAACAACACTCAAGCTTCAAATATGTGAAAAACCACTCCAAGCCCTCTCAGCTGCTGATACCAATGAGGTGTCTGAGTGCAAAGCAAACTCTATATCTTTAATATCTCTCACATACTGTTACAGCTTCTCTATATAGTTATAGATTCTAAATTATGCTCTGCCTTCTCCAAAGCATTTATTTCATGGATACAAACTTGGGTGCTCCCACCTTGCACCAGGAGATCCTTTAAAAAAGGCAGCAGAGAAAGAGGTCTGAAAGAAACTCTCAAGCAGGTTTTCCAAGCAACACAAGTACAAAGAGATCTGAAAAACAAGGTAGAAAACATTCTGGCCAAAGCCACTGTGTCAGGAATGTTTCCCTATAAAATACAACAAAAGACAAGGCAGAGTGTGGAGATGGACCTGGGAGAGCCCTGGGTGGGAGCTGTGGAGTCAGGACAGCAGTAGGTGGAGGATCAAAGGGGGAGGGAGTTTGGCCAAAAGCCACATTTTCCTCTCTCGTACCATAAGAACTATTGGAGCTGCAAAAAGGATGTGCAGAGCCATGGGCTGGAATAACAAAGAATCATTTTCCTGGTGGAGATGAGTCACCTGGGGGACCCACAGCCATGGGATGAGGGCCAGCATCCCGTTTGGGATGAAGTCAGTGGGATGTCAGAAGATAATAACACTGCTGTTGTGAAAGAGAAAAGTGCGTAAATCCCTGGGATGCAAGGCATTAACAAGCTGCTAATTGTAGGAAGCAGGGAAGGGGTTTCCCAGAAGGAAAATCTGGGATGACCCACCTTGTTTATAGGAGTTGAATCTGGTTATTGGAAGAGGGAGGATTTGGGACAAGTGGAGTGATTTATCCTGGCTTTTCCGAAGTCATATCACTGAAAAGGGAGCTCATCCAGCTGTACATCCCCCAGCCAGGCTGTTTTCTGCAGGAACGACCAGCTCCATGAACTCCCCATTCCAGGGAATCCCCTCCTCGCACTGTAAGAATGTCCCTTACTCATTACTGCCCCGTGCCCACTTTCTGAAACAATTCCCAGGTTTTCCATATCCAGTGGCCTTTCCTGATATGAAATATGACCACAATGGACCTTTCTGGAGACTGGGAGTTAAAATGGCCACAGCACGTTAACCAGGGCCAGAGCCACTGGAGTCCCCAGGGATATTGGGAAAGACACAGCCTCTTCCAACTTCTGGAAAGGTCAGACACATTCATGGAATCGTTGAGTGGTTTGGGTTGGAAGGAACCCTAAAGACCATCTTATCCCAATCCCTTTTCACAGGCAGGGACACCTTCCGCTATCCCAGGTTGCTCCAAATCCCATCCAACCTGGCCTTGAACACTTTTAGGAATGGGAATTTTGGGGCTTCATCCCCAAAAATAAGATAGGTGAGTATGAATGGGGGCTGTTTACCTCTATTTTAGCATGTTGGTCCTGTGTGACAATGCCATCTACTTTCTGGAGCAAAATGTTTAGGAATTTCTTGTTAGAGCCAAGAGGTGACTTTTCCATGCTCTGGTGTTTGACCCTTAGAGGCTGAAAGGACGATTCCTCTTTCCAATTTCTTCCCTGAACATATTCTGGAAGGAGTTCAGGATTGACCACTGAGTGATTCTCCTGTGGGTTTACCTGGAGATACAACCTCTCTGTGGACATATCTGGAGTTTTCATGTGTTGGACGTGGATAGGATGGGATGAAACACCTCTCCTGTGAGGAATGGTTGAGAGTTGGAGTTGATCAGCAAAGAAAAGGCTCCAGCAAGACCTTGTTGTGGCCTTTCAGTACCTAAAGGGGCTCCAAGAGAGCTGGAGAGAGGCTTTGGATAAGGGTCTGGAGTGACAGAAAAAGAAGAAATTGCTTTAAAGTGGGAGGGCTGGTTTAGACCAGATATTAGGAAGAACTTCCCTGGGGGTTGTGAGGCCCTGGCACAGGTTGCCCAGAGAAGCTGTAGATGCCCCATCCCTGGAGGTGTCCAAGGCCAGGTTGGATGGAGCTTGGAGCAACCTGGGATAGTGGAAGGAGTCCCTGCCCATGGCAGGGGGTTGGAACAAGATGGGCTTTAAGGTCCTTCCAACCCAAACCATCCTGTGATTCCATGATTAAATGTCAGGTGCAAGGCCCTGACTGGGACCAAGACAGTGAACAGGGCAGGAAACCCCTGTAACTGGTGGAACTCACTGCTGCTTGTTGGGCACCTGGAAAAGCCACAACCCCACATTTTCCATCCAGGTCAGTGGTTGAACAGCCTCCAAAACAACCCTCTCAATTCTGGGAAGGGTTAGGAAGTGTCAACTGGGACAGAGAAATGACTCAGTCACGGATCAGAACCTGGGCTGGGCCAGGGCAGGACCAGGAAGAAGATGGGATGTTTTTCCAAGAGCTGTGACTGCACATTGGCAGGAAAGGCTCCTCTCCTGCCTTGTAAACCCCTAACAAACCTCAGCAGGACTCGGTGCCTCCTGCTCTGATCTGCACTCTCTGCCAGCAGCTCTCATCTGGCATCACACAGCAATGCAAGCCCTGCCTGAAGGACAATTTATTTTTTGGGGTGCTGGTAAAAAGTCCTGAGAACTGTTTGCTGCATGACACATGAGCACAACATTTGTCTGACAAAGAAGGCTGAGTGGTTTGGGCCCAAACAATTTGGTTTTTGACATTGCTTGGCTGAGTTTCATCGGTTCTGTCCTTTCCTAAAGGCCTAAAATTGCAGATGGGGTTTTTAAACAACTCAGTCCATCATGAATGCAAGAGATTTCTATTCCTCCAGGATCAGCCACAGTGCATTTATCTAAATAATAAAGAGCTGGATGATAAAATAAATAGTTTTGGGTTTTTTTCCCCCAAGGGCAGCAGCTGCACTTTTCCAAAGGCTGGAGTTGCATTAAGGACTGAATGTGAAGATACAATTCATTAACATACAAGAGGAAAGATTTAGATTAGAGATTGGGAAGGAATTCTTGGCTCTGAGGGTGGGGAGGCCCTGGCACAGGTTGCCCAGAGAAATTGTTGCTTCCCCATCCCTGGAAGTATTCCAGGCCAGGTTGGATGGGGCTTGGAGCAATCTGGGATAGTGGAAGGTGTCCCTGCCCATGGCAGGGGGTTGGAATGAGATGAGCTTTAAGATCCCTTCCAACCCAAACCATTCTGTGATTCTAAGGCTTCTTCTAGTATTATTAATTAGTGCTCATTATCTCTGTGGAGAGAGATTAGGCCTTGGAGTTTAGAAGTTCCATCCAGTCTTAAAAATGCCACCAAGTTCCTCTGAAATCAACCCAATTTGCAGCAGCTGATTAAAAACTGGATTTAAAACAGTCTGTGGGGCAGAGAAGCCAAATGAGCCGACATTTCAGGAGCAGCAATTCCTTGCTGTGCTCCACATTTCCTTTGTGGCCTGGGGCAAGTCACACGGCCTTTCCATCCTTGTACAGATGTTATCAGGCCCAACACATTGCAAGATGCTCAGATAGCGACTTTAATGGGGCCAGGGCAGAGAATTAGGCTAAAAATAAGCTCCCATAGAGTCAGGTGGCAGAAGAGATCTGTGGAAGGATCACCCACTTCCAACCCACCCTGCACAGCCACGTTCCTGCCCTCATTTATGCACACATTGCTGTGCAATGAGGATATTTGGGGGGGCCAAATAGAGCAGAAAGAGAGATTGCAGATTATCTCTGCTCTGCCTGCTGCAAAGCCACTGGACAGCCAATAAAAACCATCAAAAGACCTGCAGAACATCCCTAAATTAATTGTTCCTGCCACTCACCCAAGAAGAGGCTGATGAAGCCGAGTTCATCCTGTGCCATTTTGATTGATCCCACTCCCCTTCTGTCACTTGGCAGCTTTTTGTGTGTCAGAGATCCCTTGACACCCCATTTCTGAGTTTACCTTGAGGTCTCTTAATGCCTCTCTAAGCTCATACAAAGGAGTCCTGGCAAACCAGGAGCTGCACCCACAACTACTCTGCTGATGTTCTGGATGCTGACGGGGCTGAGTCAGGAAAGGAAACTATTTTGCTCCTTCCCCTCTGCTTATTTTCATTAAAGATTCAATCTGGCCTCAAGGGAATCTGTGGAATGAAGGTTTCACCCAGGGAAAGTGGAGGGATGGATTTGTTTTCGTCAGAGGTCACCACACACTGAGTTATTTGGCAGGACCCACCTGGGTGGTGCCACACTCAGGTGCCAAAGTAGTTGTGTCTTCTGCTTGGGATTTTAATTCAGCTGCATCCTTTAAACCTGGTTTCTGCCATGTACCAAGAATATTTCTCCACTCTCACAGACAAATTCAAGGAAAAAACATTGTAAACTCTGTCTGTAAAATCCAGTATTTCTGCAGTGAAGAGGGGGGTGTTCATCCTGCTTAAAATACTCATCTCAGGCAGAGACTAATTTTTTTTACACCTCTCC
The DNA here is from genome assembly GCA_013390005.1 of Calyptomena viridis. Lineage (NCBI taxonomy): Eukaryota > Metazoa > Chordata > Aves > Passeriformes > Eurylaimidae > Calyptomena > Calyptomena viridis. Next base: position 49,503 of record WEIV01016628.1, on the reverse strand, counting down.
AACTGTCATAATTAAAAAGAGAAGAAAGTGTGGCCAAAGTTTCAAACAGCCAGTTGAGATGTAATAATTTGAATATATCTGACCTATTCTGTTCCTCTACACATGAAACGAACTTCAGCAAAACGAAGAGTTGTCATCAAAATCTGATTGTTCAAATAAAATGGGAGCATTTAAAAGAAAACAACGAGGCAAAACAACCCCCTCTGCTTTTTCTCTTGCAGGCCACAGAGGCAGGGAATGGTAATTCTTTGTCAAGAGCTCAGTCACTGTTTTTGGCCTGGCTCCAACTGCCTTGTGATGAAATGACAGGGCATTTCACAGTAGTTCTCACACCCAGGTACCATCAGAGACAGTTGTTTCCCTGCCCTTCATAATCCCAGCCAATTAATTTCTCTTCTTTGATGTTTTTTTTTGCAGCAAATATTCTGATATCAGGTGCTCTTGGAGTGCAGCAGCTCTGAGCTGCTTCTCCTCGTCCTTTTTCCAGGAGGTTGGAAAAGGGAAGCATTTGCCTTTGGCATGGAATGTGTGGATGTGGAGCCTTGCAGTGTCCATGGAAATTAAGGAGTCCGAAGCTTTGTTTCCAGTGTGTCAGAGGTGCTTCAGGAGCTGCTCCCCAACCTTGAATCTCTTCAAAAACTGATGATTTAAAGAGTTACCATTGACACAAAGATATTTAAAGAGAACAATTCCAACATGGAGCAACACCCAGCCAGGGATTGGCATTAAAGGCAGGACAAACAGAGTCTCACTGGCCTTTCCTCCCCACACTCCAAATGACCTCTGAGGACAACCACAAAAATTCTGGGTATCCCTCGTATCTCCTCCTCCTTCCTTATCCACCCAGTGTCCACATCCATCACAAACAACAAAACCAACCATCTTCTCTCACCCAAGCTGCTCCTCCCTCTCATCTAATCCCGCTTCCAGTCACACCATTTCAACAGTTGCTTCCATGACCTGGTTTTGTCCAGGTTTGTGTCCGAATCCCAGTCTCATCTGTCACTCTCTAGGAGAGCCAAGGTCACCGTGTGGCTTTTTGAACTGGCAGGATGGGTCTGGTTCGAGTTCTTGGGGAGGTTGAGGTGGGCAGGGAAGGCACATAGATGTATGTTTGCAGTGTGACAATGGAAGGAAAAGAAATTAGGAATCAAAAACATTTTATTCACATAAACACTTATTTATTGAGACACTGGAGAGCACACAAGGAGCTTCCGCTGGAAGGTTAATCACGGGGCAGAAGAGCTGCCCCAGGAAATCTTGCATATTCACTATAAAACCTCTTCAGTCTCATCTCTGCATAGAGATTAATAAGAAAATGTTGAGCGTGTGGTAAGAGAAAAATATAAATTCTTGCAGGGCTTTTATCAGTGGCATCTGTGTCCTTAAGAGTCAAGAATTCACTGATGTTTGGATTGCCAGAAGAAATTCAAACATAGTCATTTCCTGGGACTCTTCCAAATATATTGTCCCCTTTTGATGCCCTTTTAACACTATTCTATATGTTCTGAGGCCCCTTTGGGGTAAACTAAGGTCAAGTCTCCATGTAATCCATTATAATACCTGGTAAGATCCTTCTTATCAAGCACTGGAGTTGGGACATACCCACAATCACCACAGAAATGCAGGGGGGATAAAGGAGGAGAAAAGTCTTTTGTTCAATATCATGGAACCCAAAATAAAACCACCTTTTTTTATGACCTTCTAGGAATGGGACCAGCAGGTTCCAGGCCCAGAAATTAGAGTTCCTGGCCAGTAGACACTTCTGGGCTATAGAGGTTGGTCATTCCTACTGTCACCAGCATGGATTAAGATCAAGGATCTCCCAAAAAATTCATGGGAATGACAGAAGAGTTAACACAAGGCCATTCCCAGGAGGCAGTTTGGAAGCAAATAATCTGTTGTGGCAGAAAAAAGAACCTTAGACCATTCCCCCTTATTCTGCTTCAGTGCCAAAATCTGCTCCTCAGTATCAGTGTCCCTGTCCATGGCAAGGGATTGGAACAAGGGGATCTTTAACATCCCTCCCAAGCCAAACTATTCTATGGTTTTATAGTCTTTAATTTTTTTAGATACTCTGCAATATCAGTTTGACAAAAAACCAAACACCAATTGCAGCTGAAATCTGCAGCAAAAGGATGAAAAAGTGGGTTTTGGAGACAGGAGATGTAAGAGGTGGTGTGGGAATGCTGGGGCAGAATCTGACTAATCTGATGATGGACCCAGGAGTTCTCAGGCTGGACCATTCCCTCCCAGGCTGGACCATTCCCTCTGAGCCTGGATCTGTCCAAATCCTTTGGGAAAGTGACTTCAGCCACTCACATCCTAACCAAGGGATCCCAATCATCCCTGCTGTTGCTTCTCCATGTAAAATCCTCAGCTCCAGAGCTGCACATCCGTGTTCTCCATGCTCAGCAGGAATATTTATATCCAGGCTGGAACAGCTTGTTTACCTGTAAGACAGGCTTCCAAAGTTGTGTTAATTGGGAAGAAGGTGGCACTGTGTCCCCTTCTTTTCCAATAACCGTGGTCTGGAGAAATATCACATCCCAGAGACCTTTTTGGGAAGTGGAAAAGATGCAAAGAACAGAAATAGAGGACCTGGAGTCTGGGATGATTGAGAACAATGGGAATGTCATTGATTGTGTCCGTGTGGAGGCAAACAAGCTGGTGGAAGGGCTGGAAGGCACATCCCATGAGAAGCTGCTGAGGACTCATCTACTCATCTCATCTAGGATTTATCTACTTTGGAGAAAAGGAGGCTGAGAGGGAACCTTGTTGCAGCTCCTTGAGGGATGTGCTGAGCTCTTCTCCCTGGGATCCAGGGACAGGACACCTGGGAAAGGTTCAAAGCTGCACCAGGGGAGGTTTAGACTGGACATTAGGGGGCATTTCGTTATGAAGAGGGTGGTCAAACATTGGAACAGGCTTCCTAGAGAGGTGGGCAATGCCTTTGGTCTGCCAGTATTTGGACTAAGCTCTCTAAAATATGCTTTAAATTTTAGTCAGCCCTGAATTTTTCAGGCACTTGGACTAGATGGTCATTGTAGGACCCTTCCAACTAAAATTTCTCTTCTCTTCTCTTCTCTTCTCTTCTCTTCTCTTCTCTTCTCTTCTCTTCTCTTCTCTTCTCTTCTCTTCTCTTCTCTTCTCTTCTCTCTTCTTCCCTTCCCAAACCTTCCCTTCCCAAACCTTCCCTTCCCAAACCTTCCCTTCCCTCCACTTCCCTCCCCTTCCCACGGAATAAAAACCAGGGGACACCTTTGCAACACAGCAATTACCCTGAAACATTTGCTTCCGTGATTTCAGCTTTGGGATTAACATGTTGACATGAATGTGCCCAAAGACCTCAGGCTCAAGTGGAACTTCCAGCTGCCTCTTTCCTATTGAAGAGTGGGAGAAAACCAGGGATGTGGGAGGCAAAGTGTCGGTGCAGGGGATGGCTGGGGAGGGATGGATGTGTTGATCTACCTCAAATAATGGTACATCTTTTGTGTATCACAAAATCACATGGTTTGGGTTGCAAAGGACCTTAAAGATTATCTAGTTCTCAAGTCCCTGCCATGGATCATTTCCTCTATCCCAGGTTGCTCCAAGCCTCACCCAACCTGGCCTTGGACACTTCCAGGGATGGGGCATCTACAGCTTCTCTGGGCAACCTGTGCCAGGGCCTCCCCACCCTCAGAGGGAAGAATTTTTCCAATATTTAAACCTACTCTCTTTCAATTTATAGCCATTCTTCCTTGTCCTGTCACTCCATGTCTCCATCCAAAGTCCCTCTCCAACCCTTTGGAGCTCCTTCAGACTCTGGAAAGCCAGAATAAAGTGTTCCCTGAGTCCTTTTCTCCTCCAGCCTGAACAGTCCCAATTCTCTCAGCCTTTCAATATGTTTGATAAGACAGTAAGGAAAAGAGACCCCCCCCATCAGAACCAAGTGAATATTTTTCTCATGTCCTCCTTATTTTCCTTGTCACGTCTCTCCAACTCCATGCAGCCAGAACTGACTTAAATTTGTGAGTGTTTTCAGCAAAAACAACGTGCAAGTTACTCTCACCTTTTTCTCACATGCAGAATAACTTTCAAAGCTACTTAGTTCTCCGCCAACCCAGCAGAGATGTTACCCGGTCACTCCTTCCTTCATCACCCACTTGTACCACTCCACATACCTCAAATCTTTGGAATTAAACACTCAGGGATTGCCTGGGCTCTGGAATAGACAAAATAGGCCTTGGTGTGGGGAAAAGCTTCTTCCATCTGTACCCAGAGCTGAGCACTGTCCACAAACTCTTACTTTGAACTCTAGGGGCTATTTGTAAATCTGGAATCCCAAATGATGCATCACCCAACATCCTTGGATGACAGGGCAGTACCAACAGGCTCACTGAGCGGATGGGTAATGGATGCTGAGGACAACAATGCTTTTCCTGGAAGGACACTGCTGGGAAGGACTTAAAGCCCTTCCACTCAATCTCTGGTAAAACATTTCTTACTTCCTTTACTTCTGTGCCTCGATCTCAATTTGCCAGTCACAGGGTCATGTAGTGCTGCTCTGGCCTTGGACAGCTCCCAAGCTGGGACTAAACTTAGACCATTGATATGGAGAAGTGAAGGACCTGCCTAGTTCAGCTTTTCCATGGTTTAGAGCCAGTTCCTGCTGACTGGGCCACCCATGTCTCCACTGAGCAGAGACCACATCCCCAGAGAGCACCAAACAACACAGCCCTGTGGCTTAGAAAGGAAAGGACATCCCTGGGTTACTGAAATTATTTCTGTGCCATAAAACACACCAAATTGTTGTTGCTTTGGTCAATAGTTTATACTCTGATCAAACTCCATCTTGAAATCCAGCTCTTTGCTCTTTCCCCCATCTGTGAGTAGAAAACAAATTCATTGCTTGGGCTCATATTTCTAATTTCCAGACTTTGTGTCATGACCAGATCCCACCTCTGTGTTCAGTGTCACTATTTTTCTTATCTCAGGCAGTTCTTCCTTTCCAAGTTGCCTGTTGTTGAGTGTGTCCATATTTGGGAATCCTTTCTCCTTCTGATAAGAAATCCCATCTCTTTTGGAATCATAGAAAGGTTTGGGTTGGAAGGACCTTCAAAATAATTGAGTTCCAACCCCTCTGCCATGTGCAGGGACACCTTCCACTGTCCCAGGTTGCTCCAAGCCTCATCCAACCTGGCCTGGAACACTTCCAAGGATGGGGCATCCACAGCTTCTCTGGGCAACTTATTCCAGTGCCTCACTTCTCTCACACGGAAGAATTTCTTCCCAATCTCTAATCTACGTCTCTCCTCCTTTAGTTTAAAACTTCTCCTTTGTCCTATCACTATCTCTCTTTTTAAAAAGTCACCCTCCCTCTTTTTTAAAAATTCCCTTTTAGCTTCATATCCCATCCATTCTCTTCCTCTCAGCCTTTGTGTGGGAATTCAGGTCCCTCAGGTGAGGAGAAATACACCCATTTTTTCAAGCGTGGTCTTGTTGGTGCCTTGCACAACGACCCTGCCCCGACCACAACACCTTTTCCATGTTTCCTCAGGTGCCTGACAGACATTCAGCCTGGAATAAACCCGTAACTCCCGTGTCATTTCCCAATCATTTCCAGGTGCCCTCCCAGTTTACCGTATAACTCATTTATCACGGTCTCTAATCCCATTAGTCCTTGACTTGCAGCCAAAGCCACCTGGTTGTTTACGATATCCTGATCCTTCTGGGAATTGCTGATGCCTTCCCAAATTTGTACCATCAGTAAATTCCATTAGCACTACCCTATTTGGCATCTTCAGAAGTCTTAACAGAAAATACTATCCAAGACTACTCCAAAAGTGAGGAACAGCTCCAATGACTTTCCCCAGGCTCGTATCCTACTCCCAACTCTAAATATTTCCAACCCCTCCACTTCCAACCTTTTATAGAGTTCTCACCCATTTTATATGGACACTATTTCCATCTGTGCCCTCTTAATAAATATTCCCTCATTGTATTGTTTTATTGCTTTGCTGAACTCATGAAAATCAGACTTTATTAATGTTCACACAGTGATAATAATCTTGGGGTTTAAGTCTTTTCATGGGTTTTGATTATTTTTTCTCCTTCAAACACTGGTTTTAATCCTGGCAGGATTAAAACTATCAAGATCAGACTAATGGCTGTTGCCCCTTCTCTTTTGAATTTAAGTGGTAAATTCTCACCTCATGATACTGCCTTGACCAATTTATAAATAATATTTGGGAGTGGACCTGGAGCTGTTTTTCTATATGTCAGTTCTCCAAGATCTCTGGGATGGAAAACATCTTGTCCTGCTTTATCCCAATTGAAATATATTAAATTATTTTTCGTTCCACCTCAGATGTGGTTATTTCTGTCTCTGAACACCTTTCTCCATCCTGTCTTTATCCCCAAAGCAAAAGCATTTTATATATTGAATAAGCAAGTGGTTTAATTTTATATTCAGTTTTCATCTATTAAATCTTCCCTGGTTTATTTTGCCTTTTAATATAAAGGCTGAATAATTTTAACATTTAATGACTTTCTCGAGGTTTAAGCCATTTTGACTATTGTAAGTTTTTATTTTACATATTTCTTAACCTCTGTCACGTAATTTTCTCTGCTGCTCAGTTTATGCTTCCATTCTTTCAGGTTTCCCTCTCATTCCTAATTTAATCTTCGAAATTATTGTTTACCCATTTCAGGCCACAGTTATTCTCCAAAAACAGCCGATGTTTTTGTTGCAGTTTTCCCCTTTGTTAGGGAGAAAAATTCCAGATTTTAGTGAACCACAAGCTTCAAGCCTTACATCCACATCCTCAAACTCATGGTTCACTCACCCTTTCTCTATATATCAATATATTTATCTATATATCTACCATATATGAACATTTATCTTTGGTATCTGTTTAAGTTGAATCAACCAAAAATTCAGCTGGATCAGGAGAGAACATTGTTCCCAGACTCCTGATCCCAGATATCTCCAAAACATCTCTTCAAGGAGTGCAGATATGGGGGAGGAAGGAAAGAAAAAACTGGTGTTGTACGTGGCTAAAAGGAGCTGAAATCTGATTAAATCCAAGTTAATCTGAACAACTAAACTCTGGGCTGGCAGCTGAGCTCCGGAAATATGCAGGATACCCAGAAGTTGTATTCCCATATAGGTCATTGCAGTTGGACCCATGGATGAGTGAGGAAGGAGCTTGGTCCCACTGGGAAGGACTGGCACAGTTCAAAGAATCATGGAATGTCCGGAGTAGGAAGGATTATGGTCCTGGACCTGCACAGGACCATCCCAAGAATCTCACCACGTGCCTGAGAGTGTTGTTCTCTAAGGGGATGGCATTTTTTTCCGGGATCTGGAGAGCACTGAGGGTGTGGATGTTGGTGGAGGCTCAGCTTTATGGGATTGTAGGATTGTTGCCTCTGCAGTGGGTTGGGATAATCCCAGGCACAAACACAGGCTGGGCAGGGAGTGGATCTGAGAGCAGCCCCGGGAAACAGGACTTGGGNTAATCCCAGGCACAAACACAGGCTGGGCAGGGAGTGGATTTGAGAGCAGCCCTGGAAAGAAGGACTTGGGGGTGTTGACAAGAAGTTCAAGATGATCTGACCATGTTCCCTGGCAGCCCAGAACCCCCTCCTTGTCCTGGGCTCATCCCACAGTGTGGGCAGTAAGGGAGGGAGGATTCTGCCTCTCTGCCCCCTCAGGTGAGAGCCCACTGCCAGAGCTGCCTCCAGCTCTGGGGAATAACATCAGAAGGAAGTGGAGATGCTGCAACAAATCCAGAGGAGGCCACAGAGATGCTCCAAGGGCTGGAGTTCCTCAGCTCTGCAGACAGGCTGGGAAAGCTGGGAGTATTCACTTGGAGAAGGATCCAGAGAGACCTTAGACCCCCTTCCAGAGCCTAAAGGGGCTTCAGGAGAGCTGGAGAGGGACTTGGGACAAAGATCTGGAGTGACAAAACATGAGGGAATGGCTTCAAATTGACAGAAGGAAGGTTTAGATCAAATATTAGGGAGAAATTCTTCCCTGCGAGGTTGGGGAGGCCCTGGCACAGGGGCTTGGAGGAATTTATAGCAGATGTCCCTGCTCATGGCAGGGATTTAGAACTAGATGGTCCTTAAGGTCCCTTCCAACCCAAACCATTCCGTGATTCTTTGATTCTATGCCATTTTCCTACTGAGAGGCCTCCAGGTGACCCTGTCTCCACCTATGAAAGACGCCTTTTAAAGCCAGTGAAGGGAAGCAGGAAACCCACAGGGCCTTCAATTTTTTGACAAGGCTTTTGTCTAAAGCAGCTCTGATGAAATGTGCCTGTGTCTGCCTGAGTGGAAAAAGAAACAGCACCTGGTGAATCACCCAGGAGCCACCTTTGTTATGGAAGAGCTTTGTACTTAAACCAGATGACTCCCACTCCTGAGTTTGTGTCCTGCTTCAGGTCTGTTTGTGACTATGCAAGTTTTCAAAAGTTATTGTCTCCTGCATTTTCTGTTCATCGCTGCTCCCACAACTTTGTGTGGAGCAACTTTGTGTGCCCTGGACACACTGATCCCAAAGATGGGGACTGGCTTGTCATGCTTTTATTGTGCTGGATCCCCATGGTAACACGCACCACAGGCTATTTTTATTACTCAGCAAGGGTTATTGTTTAGATTAGCTCATGGTAAGACATCTATATCTGTGTCTGGTGACAGACTTTGCTGCCAACGTGGGACACGAAGCACAAGGCTGTGAAGACCCTGCTGATGGTATTGAAGGTTGACAAAGTGTTGCCAGTCCCTGGTTTTGACAAGTGATCAATTAATTTCCTTAATCTTGTTGATAAAGAGGGAAAATCTCCCTGATAAGGAGGAGATTCCAGGCCTTGTAACTGGGTGTTGTCCACACCTGCAGAAGGTTGATAAGAGACCAACAGTGCCATCAGCTGATTGAAGAGTGGACAAAGGCATTGGAGACTCCCAACCAATAGCAGCCTCCAGGAATAATCCCAGCACCCTTCAACCTTGTCTTCTTTTTGTTCAAGCATTGGATCAGGCTGCCCAGGAAAGTGGTGGAGGCACTGTGTCTGGAATTTTTAAAAAAAAACATGGATATGGCACTTGAGGACAAGGTTTAGTGGTGGTAGGTTGATGGTTGGACTTGGGGACCTTGGTGATCCAACCTAAACGATTCAATGATTGTAAATCATCCAAATTTCAGGTGGAAAATCATATGGCCAGAAGATCTCTACATGATAGAGCATGAGCTTGTGGGTCGTGGGGGCTTTCACATGAAAGGAGAGTCACGACACAACGAAGAATGCTAGAGGTTTCCAGCTGAGGACACATCCAGGTGGTTTTTAAAAGAATCAGGATCCCGTGATCCTGAGGACAACTGTCACAGCTCATGCCTGCATAACTGAGCCTTCTCATCCTTCCAACCAGAATGACCTCCCTGGAAATATCCTTGGCTCACCCCACGGTTCAGAGTGTGCCTGGGAATTGCCTGGGACAGATCCAGTGGGTTCAGGGCATAGCAGGGCCAGGGACCATGTTACACACCCTGGGCTGTCCTCAATTCCATGGTGGGACTGATCCAGGTTAAAGGACACCTGCAATGCCTGACAGGTGGATATTTATCCCTCTGGGATCCAATCTTGGAAATTTTTGGTGTTTTCTGCAAGTGCTTGAGGGACCTACATTCCCAGAGCTGACCAAACACAGCTGCCAAGGTGATGCCTGAAGGAATTGTCCTCAATCCTGTGGCTGGAAAAGGATCTAATGGAAGTTGTCCCTGCCCATGGCTGGGAGTTTGGACTGAGATGATCTTTCAGTCCATTCCAACCTACACCACTCCACGATTTTATGATTCCAACCTGCAGATCTCCGTATCCATGGACTCCCCTTTTTCCTCTCAGGGCACTGAACACAACTCACATCCTTTTCCAAAAATACAGCAGGTGTGGAGAGTTTCCTCCCATCCACACGAGTGCCCCTGCTTTTTAGCCTGGGAATTAGTGTTTAAACCAGAACCTGGGAGAAGGGAAGCACAATTTCCTTCTGTGCTTGGAGAGGTTTAATTTCTCACCTCACATCTTCAGACAGGGTGTGCAAACCACCAAAACGAAGCACGGACGTGGAAAGAAAGGCTGAAGAGCTCTTTGCAGATTAAATGACTCAGTGCTGGGACTCTGGATTTCTCTTTGGTATTTCCCCGCGTGGAGAAACACGTGTTCTGTATCCAACAGCCCCTGGAAGGAGGAGCTGAAGGGCTCCCAGGGGAGGGTGATCACCAAGTCACGCTCACACTTTCACCCTTCTCCAACCCAACGAAACCTGAATTCCTTTCTGCCCAGTGGCAGAGTTTCATCAGGAGGGTGGAGACCAACCCCACCCCAACAAGCCCAAAGTCTTGTTGTTGACACACACCCGTGAGAGGTGGAACTTTGATGGGCTCAACACATCCCCAAACATCTCTGCAGCCATGGGGATGGGCAGAGAGGTTTCCTGCTCCTGCGTCACAGACGAAGGTTCTGGAACACACGGACATGAACATCCAAAAGTTCTCTCTGTGAAAATCCACCCTCCCTGAAGCACAGGAGCTGAGTTGGCTCAGTAGAATGTGTATTTTCCTGTATTCCAGCTGTCACCATGATATCTGGAAAAGGGATATCTGGAAAACCATGCAAATGAGTTCCCAGGGAAGATATTGGCATTATACAGATGGATGCCCTGGTTACCATGACATGACCACAGTGTCAAATAGGGCTGTTTGATGCTTCTCTCCTGACAGAAGGATCTGTTCTGCTTCTGCCTGGGACTGGAAATGAGAAGGGTCTGGGGTGACCTTGTTGAAGCTTTCAGTACCTGAAGTGGGGCTCCAAAAGAGCTGGAGAGGGACTTTGGCCAAGGGCCTGGAGTGACAGGACACAGGGAATGGTTCTAAACTGACAAAGGGCAGGGTTAGGTGGGATATTGGGAAGGAATTCTTCCCTGGAAGGGTGGGGAAGCCCTGGCATAGCTTTCCCAGAGAAGCTGTGGCTGCCCCATCCCTGGAAGTGTTCCAGACCAAGTTGGACAGGGTTTGGAGCAACCTGAGATAGTGGAAGGTGTCCCTGCCCATGGAAGAGAGTTGGAATGAAATGACTTTCAAAGGTCTCTTCCAACCCAAAGCACTCTGTGATTCTATGGAATGGCTCAAGACGATATCCAGTTGTGAGCTGGAGAGAAGGTGGTAAATCAAAGGTGAGTCAGACAAGGACCACTGGAAGGATTAAAGCCCTGGAGGACAGACTTTGGAGAGAAGGAGTCAAAGAACCCACCAAAGTTTATCAAAGGGATACCCCAGACAAAATACATCTCCATGGGGGAAAGGAAAATTGCAAGAGTGAATTATTAACTTCAGTGGAAGGGTGTAACAGGAGCCACTGTTTGTAGGAACTCTATAAATCTGAGTAGAAATATGTGTAACACAGGAGTAATTTTACATGTGGCTGATATCCAACCTCTGGAAGAGCTTAGAAAAGTTTGGTGTTCATTTCCTGCCACAGAACATCTATAAAACTTGGGTTTGTATTTTTTCTTAAATTCAAACAAGAATTAACTGTGAGGGAAGTTATATCAGGTACTTTCAAACCTGTAAACACCAACTTCATGTCATCTGCCTTTCCTGGTATATGTGATAAGCAGAGAGATTATATCTCCCTGTGTCACCTCATAAAATAAGGGCAGTCTCACAGGGACAGGCTGAGAGTGGGTTTGGATTGACACTGAGAATTCCAGGAGGCTTTTGGCACACAAACCTTTCTCCCTACACACCACACCTCATTTATATTCTCCCATCCTCAGCCCTGAAATGACATTTCAACTGAAGTCCCTTATGGCTCCTGTCAGTCACTGCTCAAAACCTTGTTCAGGGTTTAATCCACCACCGACAGAGACAGATGGGAATTTAGGGCCTCCTGAGCCCCACAAGCTGTCTAAGCCTGACCTAACTGCCATGTCAGACCGTGTCTTCCACATATTTATCAGGCTGCAGCTTAAAGCAGATGGGGTTTCTACCTCACAGAAAGAATCCAATTTTTCCTGGGGTTTAAGATGCAATCTTTGATTGCCAGTCTCATTTAACTCAGGTTTGTCTTAACTCTGCCAAGCTAAAATGGGCCAGTGTTTTCCAGTGTCACCTTTTGGGGTGGATCCTGTTCTTCCAGTCTTCCCATTAGTTTCTATCTTTTTTTTTCCATTAGAACTCCTTTTTTTTTTTTTTTTGACAGGGCAGTGAAATTCCAGCTGAGAAGCCAGTTGGGTGCTACCACTTCCAAAATCACCCTGTCAACAGCCTCCCTCACACCCCAAAACACAGGTTGACATCACTGGGTTGGTTTGGATTTGGATTTGTTTTCAGGGATCCATCTCACCACAGGCTCTTCATCATCTTAGGAACAACTAATACCATAAAGCAAATAGACTTTAGAGGTCTTTCCTTTCCTCCCCAACTTTACTGGCACATTCCCAACTTCTCTGGCCCTGCTGCACACCCAGTGCAGGAGCTCTGGTGTTTCCCCAATGTTCTGCCTTATGGAAAGATCTCAAACCTTATCAAGCCTTTAGACAGAAATAAATGGTTAAGACAGTGGTTAAGCATCGACATCACTATTCCTTCAATGCTATTGATTTATTCCAAGGATTTCTTAGTATGGAATGACTTTCAGGTATGGAACACGCCTGCATGGACATCTCTACTCCACCAAGCAGAGTTTTAGTGTGCCAACCCCACTGTGCTTTCCCACTGAGGCAAAACCACCTGGAATGCTTAAAGCATTGGATCTTTTCCAGTTTCACAGCTGTTAATTAAGAGGTTGCTCAAATTTGCCTTGAGCTGCTCAGTTACAACAAGGATCTGGATGTAACCAGGTCTGGTGACTTTCAGAGAGCTGAGTTTTCCCTGTGTACCCTGTGTTTGATCCTGTTTTCTTTTCTGGAAGACCAGGAAGATAAAATAAAGGATGTTTTGCACTCTCCTAGTTAACCAAGCACTGGTTAATTGATCCCAGTTCCCCAGCTCTGCTGGCTTTGTGTCATCCATGACTGTGGAAATTTTCATTAGCAATGCTTCTCAGATTACTGGGAACCACCTTCAAACTGGGAAAAAGGGACAAGCTGCCAGGAATGGCAGCAATGCCCACGTGTGTTGTTGTAACAAGTCTGGGACAAGCAAAGCACCAAGTCATTAAACACCTCGTTCCCTCACTTCGTCTCCATCCCCAAAATCTCTGAGTGACTCCACAGTGAATCACAAACTTTTCTTCTTTGGCTTATTCAGCTGGTTTATGGGAAGTTGCATAACTGGGGTTTTCCAATTTGGATCACAACAAACACACCAAAAAGTCTATCAGCTTTTTCTATGAAATATAAAATGCCTTTGGCTCAGTCAAAAGGGAGAAGCAAATCATCTCTCCCTGGCTCCAAGCGTTTTAAGCTGTTTCCCCAAATGCTGGATAAGAGAAATTCTATAAAAATAAATTATGATGTTTGAAAGTGTTGCCTTGATAAACATATAAAGTGAAATTTGCTCTCAGGAAGGTACTGAAGTGGGAAAATAGATTCATTTCTCTGTGCTGGGTCTATTTCCCAGCTTCAGAATAAAATTTGGGAAAGAGCTGACAGCTTTCCACAAGAAAGCTGAGCTTCCTGCTTTGCCAGCATGACCCAGGACCTGGCACAACATGACATATCCAAATCCAAGGCTTGGCAGCACCATCTCCCACACTCCCCTCCACTGGCCTTTCAGTGACTCCCATGCCCAGCAGCTCAACACCAGGGTGTCCAACACTAAGCCCCTGGCACCCTGGCTCGTTTTTGCACTGGATCTGGGAAAACAGACATCTTCAGGCAACGCCAGCCCATGGAAACATTTTTCCAAGGCACGTGGAATCCCAGCCTGCTGCCACTTGCACCTTGAGTGTTGTTGCCCAGTGCACCACACGTGGCACAGCCCAGCTCTGGGCTCTGGAAGGGACAAACATTCCTTGTCACATTCCCCATCCAAGCACTGGCACGAGGCCACACCTTGCAGCGTGAGCCGTGTTTTTCCTTTTCCATGGGACCAGCCCCAGGACACAAACCCGAGGAAGAGACGAGGGATGGCAGGAGTCTCGTGGTGATGTCACCTCCCCGGGGAACTTGTTCCTCTACAAATCCCAATCCAGACTGGAGCTGAGCTCTCCCCTGAATCTCCCCGAGGGAATCCGCCCACAGAATCAAAAGCAGGTGGTGGAGGGTGGGAAAACATATAAAGCTCCCTGGGAGCAGCTCTCCTTTAGTGTCCCAGCTCCACGGATCTGCTCTCAGCATGAAGACACTCCTGCTTGGCTTCCTGCTTGGCCTGGCATGCTTGGAGTTGGGTAAGACTTCTTCATTCCCAACAGGGACCCCCTGGGAAATTCTGGGGAGGGGTAGGGAAGTCAATGCAGAAAGACCTGATAACCTTCAGGTGGGAGAAATAACACCTTTATGTGTTTAAAAAGGTCAGTGGGGAAAGGGGATGTGCATTCCTGGTGGGAAGAGCTGTCATTCCTGACTGGGAGTGATGTACATGATCCAACACAGGTCACCTCTCACCCCTACCTGGGGATGGAGGGGACCAATGGTGCTTTGGAAGATCAGGTGTAAATTAAAGCCACAGGGCAAGAGCTTCAAGTGACATCCTCTACCTAAGGTGCCAGCCTGTCCCTTCAGGAATGGGATGGGACGTGTTCATCCTGAGCTCCTGCCATCCCTCAAAGCTCCCAACTGGCTGCTGGAAGGGCTGAAAACCAGGGGCTGAATTTCAATCCAGATACAAGAAATAACTCCCAGGACTTTGGAATGGATTATTAAACCACCAGCTCCAGGATTTTCCCTTATTTCTACAGATTAGGAGATGGGTGGGGATGGGAAATTCCTCTGGGTCTGTTTGGGTTTGTTATACCTGATGGCTTTGGATCTTGTGCAAGCAGGGTTTGGTCATCCCTGTGTCTTCCTCCATCTGTTTGTGACCTTCTGGGACAGCCTGGCACATCCATCCTCAGGGTGGCACCCACCCAGTGGGGTTCAACTTACTGCCCAGGGGTCCCAGAGATCCTTAGGCTCCTTCCATGGGACCTGAAAGATCTCGAAGGAAAGGCAGCCTGGACAGGGGTCAGATCTCCCCATCTGATGCCCAGTTTGGGATTTAATAGGATTTCTGGGGATCTGACAGAGCAGGTTTCCACCCATAGGCCTGGAAGTGCTTCATGGAAATAGAAAAGTGTCACCACCCTTTGCTTTATAGCTGAGATTAGGGAAGAAATAGCTTTTCTGGGATGATCCAGCAGGAAAAAGCTGGTCTAGGCAGGTGAGGGATATATTTGTGACTATTCATCTTCCAGAGGTTTGATATCAAGGGGTGAAAGGACTGTGGGATAGTGATGAACAGTGAATTATTGGCCTCAGAGCAGGACACAGAGCTGTCCGTGTTCTGCTCCTTATGGATTTGGNGAACAGTGAATTATTGGCCTCAGATCAGGACACAGAGCTGGTCCTTATGGATTTGAGCTTTCCTCTTCCACTGCAACCTTTCTACAAAACCAGCGTCCTCTGAGTCAGTAAAAGAAAAAGGGAGTGAGGTTTTTCCTCCTTTAAATCTGCTTTTAACTGGGATTAAATCCCCCAGAGCCTGTGGCACTGCCTTGATCTCCCACGAAAATGGTGAGGTTTGGAAACCAGCTCAACCCAAGGGTTGCAGAGCAGTTTCTCGGGTGCTTCAGCACAACATGTTCAAATAGAAAACAACCTCTCGTGGATCATTTGGAAGGGATCTAGCGAGATCCTCAGCTGGGATAAACAGGGATGGCTCCACCACACCTGTTTACAAGGATGTGGCCACAAGAACAGCACAACTCTTAGTGTTAAAAAGTCCTTTTTACCTCTACAAAGAAAACAGAGAAATTTTTTACATCGTGTAGGTTCCACTCCACGGCCAAATTTTCCCAAGGAGGTGCTGAGAGAAGCGGATGACTTAAAAATTCCTTCTAAAGTCAGGTGCTCAAACAAATGCCTTCAAAACTATTTTTCCTTATCACAAAACCCCAGAGGTTCCTCTCCAACAGCAGATGGAGCAGAACTGCAACAAAAAAACAACGTCTACCTGAATTTTTACCAATAGATGGCACTGGACGCTTTTGGGTGGTTCTTTAGCTGGTAGAACCGGGCTGGTTTCTGTCTTCAAGCCACACCAGCATGACTTTGGAAAGTCTGCACACTCAGCGTGTGCTGCCTGTGGATGGACAGGGCTCACACTGAGTTTTTGGGCAGCTGCTGTGATCAAGGATTGCATGTGCAGAGCTGTCCCTCTGTCAGCAGCGAGAGTTTGGAGCATCATCTCTTTAAAAAGCAGTAGAAGCCTCTGATGAAAGTGGTTTCCAGGCCACACTCAGCCCTCAGGATCTCTGAACCAGCTCTGAAATTTAAATTCTGCTCCCAGTGACTAATTTCTGCAGAATTCCCCCTAATGGAGCACGAAGGATCTGTCCCTGTGGGTGGAGGGATGAGGGAACTGCCAGACTTTCACAGCTGGTGGATGCTGCTCTCAGCAGAAGGAGATATTTTCATACAGTCGTGGAATCACAGAATATCCTGAGCAGGAAGGGACTCACAAGGACCATGGAGTCCAACTCCTGGCCCTGCACAGACACCTCAACAATCCCACCATGTGCCTGAGAGCCTTGTCCACATGTTTCTTGAGCTCTGTGAGCCTTGGGGCTGTGACCATTCCCTGGGAAATCTGTTCCAGTGCCCAACCACCCTCTGGGGAAAGAACCTTTTCCAAATACCCAACTTAAACCTCCCCTGGCACAACTCCAGCCCTTCCCTGGGGTCACAGAAGAGCTCAGTGTCTGTCCCCCCTCTTCCCCTCATGAGGAACCTGTAGACAAACTCTGAGGTCTCCCCTCACTCTCCAAGCCAAATATTTTCCTTTCTTACAGCATTTCTTACAGAGAATGCACAAATTTACCAAAGCTGCTCAAGCAATAGATCCCTCTAGATCTCAGCTTTACTTTTTGGGCTGCTGAGCCCCCAAGGTAGTGACCAGGCTCAGCTCCTGCAACACCACCTTTGTTTGCTGCTGGGTTTTGATTTTCCCCTGCTGACATATCCAAGCCTGTTGCTTCCAGATGTGCTTAGTTTTGGACACCACTGCCCAGTGGTCAGGAAGCTGCAACCCTGTGTCTGTTGTGCCCTGCTGTGTCACCTCAGAGCCATTCTGTCCCCTCTGCAGCCCAGTCCTTACGATGTTACACGTGCAAGGAGCCCACAGACATTTCCCAGTGCAGAACACCCACCCTGTGCCCCCCGAAAGCCACTGTGTGCACGACAACCCTGCACTCCGTGGACACAGGTAAGTCCCATTCCTCCCTGGCAGGGTCCGTGGGGAGGGATCAGAGATGGTCTGGATTGGGAGGGATCACCCAGTTCCTCCCCTGCCACGGGCAGGGACACCTTCCACTATCCCAGGTTGCTCCAGGCTCTGTCCAGCCTTGACTTGGACACTTCCAGGGATGGGGCAGCCACAGTTTCTCTGGGCAACCTGTGCCAGGGTTTCATCACCCTCACAGCCAAGAATTCCTTCCCAATATCCCACCTAATCCTCTGGCAGTGGGAAACCGTTCCCCCTTGTCCTGTCCTTCCATCCTTTGTCCCAAGTCCCTCTCCAGCTCTCCTGGAGCCCCTTTAGGCTCTGGAAGGGGCTCTAAGTTCTCCCTGGATCCTTCTCTTCTCCAGATGAACCCCCCCAGCTCTCCCAGCCTGTCTGCAGAGCTGAGGGGCTCCAGCCCTTGGAGCATCTCCATGGCTTCCTTTGGACCTGTTCCAGCAGGTCCATCTCTTTCTTCTACTCAGGACCCCAGAGCTGGATGCTGTTCCAGGGGCGGTCTCCAGAGCAGAGAGCCAGAATCACTTCCCTCTCCCCATTCCAATCCCAGCTTGGATTATCTTTTACCATCTTTGTAAGAGTCCAGGTGAAGTTTAAAGAGGGAAGGAGAGAAATTCATCAGATCTGGAGCCTCACAGTGAAGTAAAAGGGACTCAATCCTCTTTTTCTGGCTGTTTTGCCTTTCCTACCCCCAAGCCCTTACAGGCCCCGAATTTATAGATGTATCCAAACACCTCTGGGGACTTGTGTCCCTTGTCTATGCAGGAATAATTTGGGAAGAAGCAGGAGGGTGAGAGAGAGTCAGCAGCAAGAACTGGCAAGGCTGTTCCCACCAAAAGCAGCCTGGATCAGAGGCATCCATGGATTAAAGACATTCCACACCTAATTTGCCAGTGTTTCTCGATGCCAACCAAGTGCACCTTCTTTCTCTCTCTTACCTTCTCCCCCTCTCCAATCTGCCTCTTCCAGGTTACCCCTTTTTTGGCAACATCACGGTGACCAGGAGCTGTGAGGAGGAATGCATGTCCTCTGAAGGGATAGGGGCATCCAAACCCAAGTCGTGCTGCTACACCGACCTGTGCACCGAAGCCCCCAGGGCCAACAGTGGGGTGAGAACCAGTTCTGCAGCGCTGGGACTGGTGGCCTTGGCTGTTGGCACCATCCTCCAGTGCTCCCTGTAATGTCACACGTGCTCAGGCTCCAGACAAAACACCCCCACCCCTCTCACTGCCAAACTGCCTTGTGAACTCTGAGATTCCTTGGGAAGATTCTTTGCTGATGTGTGGCTTCACCCGCCCCCAACGCTCTGGATTCAAGTGGATTCAAGCCAAGAGTTTGGGTACCTGGACTTCAACCCCTCAGATCTCCAGTTTCCAGCTGCTAAGCAGATGTTCCTCACCTTCAGCTGCTTTTGGTCCTCAGGACCCACATAAAATCACTGAATGGTTTTGGCTTCCAAGATCATCCACTTCCAACCTCCTTCCATGGGCAGGGACACCTTCCACTATCCCAGGTGGCTCCAAGCCCCATCCAACCTGGCCTTGGACACTTCCAGGGATGGGGAAGCCACAACTTCAACTACTCTGGGCAGCACTGGTGCCATTCCTGAGTCAGAGGAGCAGATGGATGTGGTCCTGGTTTGCTACCTGCCCGTCAGAGTGTGGATGGCAGTTGGAGAGCTGGCACAACTCAGCCAAGAACAAGCTATGGAATGAGTTCAGAAGGGCTCAGCTTCCTTGTGTTGAGATGGGATGTGTTTCTGGAAAGCTCAGAACACTCCCTGGCCAGGGTAGGTTAGACCTGCAAAACCAAATTTGGGAGTTTGGCCAGACAAACCGCTCGGCAGCCTTTGCCTGAGCTCAGGTTGCAGTCAGAGCTCCTGGATTTCCCTGCCCTTTCCAGATGTTTTACAGACTGCTGCAAGAAAATTCTTCTGTTACTTTGTCCTCCCCTCATCCCTTCACAGCAGGGACTGCAGGAAAGGAAAAGTAATCATTATTCCAGACCCTCAGCTCTGGGAAAAGCCGGGTAACAACACTCCTGGCTCCCAGCTGGAATTTGCTTGGAGCAGCTGTAAGATTGACTTTGATGCTATGTCTGCTGGAAAAACAGCTGGAGTAGAAGCAGACATGGATAAGCTGGGTGTTCCCAGCTCACAGCCCTCTCCAGAGGGGGACAACCAGGGAATTTGCCATTTGCTCTGTTCCTATTGCCAGGAATCATCCAGGGGAGCAGGAGTTCCCTGCAAGAGCAAGGGCAGAGTGGAGCAGGGAAACACCCTGTGCACCATCCTTGTGTGGTCATGGCATCCTTGCAACCTCCTCTGTGACAGAGTCCATTTTTCCTTTTTTTTCCCCCCCCTCTCCTNCTGGAGTAGAAGCAGACATGGATAAGCTGGGTGTTCCCAGCTCACAGTCCTCTCCAGAGGGGGACAACCAGGGAATTTGCCATTTGCTCTGTTCCTATTGCCAGGAATCATCCAGGGGAGCAGGAGTTCCCTGCAAGAGCAAGGGCAGAGTGGAGCAGGGAAACACCCTGTGCACCACCCTTGTGTGGTCATGGCATCCCTGCAACCTCCTCTGTGCCAAAGTCCATTTTTCCTCTTTTTTTTCCCCCCCCCTCCTCTTTTTTTTTTCCCCCCTCTCCTCTTTTTTTTTCCCCCCTCTCCTCTTTTTCCTTCCCCATTTTCCACCAAACACCAGCAAGAAACCAAAGCAGAGGGGCTTTTTTTCCCTCATTGCACAGGAGCAATTGTTTCTCAAGGTCTGTCTCAGCACCATTTCTAAGGAAACCTTGACAACCTCTGCACTCCTTGGCAGAGGGTCCCTGTTCGAGCCCGGGGGCTCGGGGGGATGACGAGCCCCTTTGTTCTCGGGTGAAATTCTCACTCTGTGCCTCACTAAAACACCGACGGCTCCCCTGAAACACCCTGGCAGTGCTGAGATCCACAGGGAAGATCTACTGACAGGATAATAATTGGAAGTTACTCAAATCCTGATCCTCCACACAGCACCAGCCTCTGCTTCCTCCTCTCTGCTCTGTTTTCCTGCTTCAAATCCAGTGTGATATGGGAAGGAAAGCACCTGCCACCCTTGGATCACATCCCTTTTCCATCCTGGGGCCCAGCTCTGTCTCCAGTGGATTTTTCCAAACTGGCTGCAGGGTCCTGGGCTGATCTTCCCTCCAGCACGTGTGGATGGGGCAGGATCTGGATCCAGAGGGACTGGGATTGTCCCTTTGGGGTCAGAATCTGGTAAATAAAGTCGGATCCTCTGTTTTTGAGCCTGCAGCATCTTTTTTTGTGTGCAGGGAGGGAGGTGAGGGTCCCTGCCTGGTTCTGTGCCGGGCAGAGGGAAAACTACACACAGGGACAAGCAAGGGAGTGCAGAAATACTCCTTGGAAGAGCCAGATTTAAAGCTATTCCAGCTGGAAGAGGAGGGGAAGAAGAGTCAAGTAGAGTCCAGTGGCCACCAGAGGTTCATTTGGGATGTGAACTGGGGCGTTCCTGGTGCAGATCAAGTGACTGAGGCAAAGGGGGGGATTGGAAAAACCATTCCAGGTCCACCTTGTGCTGCAAAGATGCTCCTGGTGGGCACCACTGTCCTTGTGCCACCACTGCTGCTGTGATCCTGTCACCTGGGGCTGTTCCTGTGGCCACACCACCAGAGCAGAGCGTTTCTGCTGCAGCCAAAACAGCCACAAAAGCGGATTTTTTTATCCTCAAAGCACTTTTAATACCTTCCCTGATTAGATGAGGTGGAAAACCCTTCACAGGGAGTGTCAGAATGTCCTTTGACATTACTAATCACCCACTCACAGCCTGGCAGCCACAAGCCACGGGCTGAATTGTGGCCACTGGGAGGCCTTGAAAAATGCGATTTGCTGCTTTTTTTGGTTATTACTGTTATTTATCCTCCTTTTTTTTGGTCCTTAGGAGTTAAACCCAGTGAGTGCTGCTGGCCCAGCCTTTGCTGGGGACACTGCCAGGGGATTCAAAGGACCTGGCAGGATTTACGTCACTGGGTCGGGTGGACACACAGAGGGAGAAGTTTAAATATAGGTTGAATAAAATAGAACAGAGAGAGATGTGTCTCCAAAGGGCCAGAAAAAGACCTGCAGCCTTTTGGCCCTGCAAGATGAGGCCTCACAGGCCTCATCTCCTTTGCCCCTCTGAGGGTTTGTTTTAAACAGCACATCCAGAGGTTTTTATGAGGGCACTCCTTGGTGTCTTATGTTTTATATGGCAAAAAAAAAAAGCCTTTTCCAGCCCTTCTGCAAATGGGGATGATGTGCAGTCCTATGGATCATGGAATTATAGGATAATTTGGGTTGGAAGGGACCCTAAAGACCATCCAGTGCCAACCCCTGCCATGGGCCGGGACACCTTCCATTATCCCAGATTGCTCCAAGCCTCATCCAACCTGGTCTTGGACACTTCCAGGGATGTGGCATCCACAAATTCTCATGGAATCCTCACCACCAGGGCCTCACCACCCTCCCAGGGAAGAATTTCTTCCTGATCTGCATCACCTAGCTTTAATTTGCAAATCTAGAAATTAAAGATTAAAGCAGAGACTGAACTTTCAGGGTGGTGTTTGCAGACCCACATCCATGAGGATATTCCAGCTGGGATCAACAGGGAAATAGGTCTGCCTTGAGTAGCCTTTCCTTGTGGGCTCCACAACTCTTGAGGGAGCAGTGGGGCATTCCAAAAGACAGTTCCTCCTCTGGAAATACAGAAGATCCAGTTTTAACTTAAGCTGAAACAGGCCCTGAGCTCAATCCTGGTGGTTTAGGATTCCCACAGAAGCATCACTGGTGCTGTGGAAGACACACAAACAGCAGGATTAATATTTAAAGGCCTGGGTTTTCCAGCAGGGATCATTTCCAGCTGTTTTCCACAGCAGGACACTGGACACACCATGAGTAGTGGTGGTTATCCCAGCACGTCCTGATTGCAGACTGGCTCAAGCTCCAAGGTGGAAAACACCAGGAGCTGTTTGGCTGCTTGATTTTTTACAAATTTTACATATTTTATCTTCTTTTGGAATGAGAGAGGAGAGAAAAACCCCACACAACCCTCTTGGAATGTGCATTAAACCACATGAATGTGAGAGAAAGAGAGAGGAGACAAGACAAGGACAGAAATCACTGCAAAACTGCAGGAGAAATAAAAAATCAGGATATTTTTTGCAGTCCAGACAGTTAATGTAAAACAGAGCTCTGATGTAATCAAACACAGAGAGGACTTGTAGTTCTTGCTAAAAATACCTATGTGGAATATAAATATACATTAGTGTGTAGCTGAAGGGCTTCTGGAGAAATCTGCCCCAGTCTTGTATGGACAGACAGGGATTTAAATGTTTAATCCTGAGCACTCAAAGGCCACTCACTTCCTCTGGAGAAGTTATTAATTATGGAATGCACTTGGCAGGACTGAAATGCAGCAGGAGTGATATCATTTTCAATATCACCCCCAAATTATTTCTCATCTAAAACCTCTCCTGTGCCCTTTTTTTTGGTCTTGAAATAGACCTGTTTTTCCATATTAGGATTTGGATGACTTGAAGCATCTGCCTCTGACACGCCAGCACATCCTCTCTCAGATATCTTCATTTCTCCCATCACTCTCACATCCCTAATTCCAGAGGAACAGAGCTGAAGCCTCTTTTACCTCTTTATTTGGCACAGCCCCATGTCTGAGAAGGAGAAAAATGCCCTAAAATGAGGTGAAAAGAACATTTCAGGTGTCAGAAGTGGATGTGTTGAGGGGGAAGAGAGGCAAGCACAGCATTGTGGTTGGTATCTTAATTTAGAAAAGTCATTTTGGGTCACTTGAATACAAGAGAGATGCTCAGAGTGCTGGAAAAGGATGGGGCAGATGGTCTGTCTGTGCTTTACCTCTGTCACAGACCTGGGGCTCCACTCTACAGCTTGTCCTGGGGTTTTAAAAAATACAGGATGTGTCAGTGAATCATTCTGGGCCCTGTCTGGGTCCTGATCCCAACTCAGCCCCTGTTAAACAGATGGGAATTGTCACACATTGGTGGCTCCAGGCACAGCCCTGAAACACATCTTTAGTTTTGTCTGAGCTTTAAGTTCCTGAATATGTTTAAAAAATGTGGGTAAGGACATTGTAAACTCATTTTGCACTGGTTCCTTGTTGGGTGTGTTGCTGAAATCCATGGAGATCCAGCACGTTAAAGGCAACCAAAGCCAGAGGATGTGGAATCCATGGATCAGAGTCCCAAAAATCTAAGCCAGCCGTTTGAAGAAAAATAGTACAGGCTGTCTTTGGCCAGCAGGTCTCTTAATGGAATCACAGAATCACAGAATGGATCCTTCAAGATCATCTATTTCCAACCTGGCCTTGGACACTTCCAGGGATGAGGCAGCCACATTTCTCTGGGCAACCTGTGCCAGGGCCTCACCATCTTCCCAGGGAAGAATTTCTCCCTAATATCCAACATAAACCTCCACTCTTTCTGTTTAAAACCCTTCCCCTTGTCCTGTCACTGCAATTTATGGGCTGAAAATGTTTCTCAGGTGATTCCTGCCCATTGCAAAGGCAGTTTGATGTGCTCTCAGTCACTGGGCTCATCCATGTTTGGAGCAGGAGAGTTATTCCTGTCTTGTCGACAGCTGTGGTTGGGATTGGAATGTACATTCCTTCAAATCCTTGCCAAAGAAATTGCTTTCACCCAGTAATCTGGGAATGAAATACAAAGGATTTCCTGGGAAAGCAGGTTGAGTGGTGTCAAGGTGCATTTGCTTCTGCAGCACCTCTGGGCTCAGAATCACGGAATAGAACCATGGAATATCCTGGTTCTGGGATAGAACCTGGAAGGGACCCACATGGATCACTGAGTCCAACTCCTGGCCTTGCACAGGACACTTCCAGGATCCCACCATGTGCCTGGTGAGGAGCAGACTGAGGAGAAGTTTTGCACCTTCTTTGATCCCTTCTGCCCCTTGTCCTGTTTCCCTGGACAAGGAGCCCAGGCTGGGCCACAAGGCTTTTCCACATCCCACATGAAATCCCAGGGATGGGTGGAATTCTGCCAGTCAAAACTCTGCCCTGGGCAGTGGCAGGACTTCAGAGGGTGGCAGGGACACAGCAGGGATGGGAGATGTTGGCAGAGGGACGTGTCACTGCTCCCAGTGAGGAACATCATCCCACGGTGGGAAGTGGGGTCCCGGTGGCACCAGAACTTGTTTGCTGGGAGCTCAAGTCGTTCTTCATCACAGCCTTAAAAAAGGGGCCACCAACCCCAGTGGAGGCTCCAAAAGAAACTTTTCCACCTGAACATCCGTCTCCAGGGACTTCACAAACTCCTGTCGTGCAACAAAGCCAACAGCAGCTCTGTGTTGTCACCCGTGCACACCCAAAGCCACCATCGACTGAGCCACGTCCTTACAAAGCCGGGCTGAAAACAAGCCAGGCTTTGGGTTTAATCTGCCCTGGCTGCTGCCAATCTCTTGGCTCCAGGGAGAAAGGACACAGGGAGGAGGTGTTTATAGCACAGGCAGCTGGCACTGTGTTGGGAGGTGACATCCCAATCACAAAGAGACACAAACACCCACGAGACGGTGACAGACTCTGGAGGAGGAAAGTCGTCCTGGTGAGGAGGAGACAGTCAAGAGCAAAACATCTGATTCCTGACCCAAAAAATAAGGGGTTTAAACAAAATGCCGTCAGCCACCAGCTATGGGAATGGGGTCTGGTTTATCTCCACCTTTGGGAATACAGGGGGGCTCTTTTGGGGTTTCTGAAAGCTTGTTTTTGCTGTGCCAGCCCCGTGCAAAGGAGTCACAGGCTGGTTGAGGTTTCTCAGGTGTAGAAGCCTGTTTTGGTATCTCAAGGGGCTTTTACTGCTAAACTCAAGGGTCTCCTCGGGTTATAAAAATCAATTTTATTCCCTCTTGTCATTAAAGAAAAAATGGTGATCTGAAGTCTGTGCACCTTTGTGGCTCTGCTGATGAGACGCAGTTCCAGACCCTCTCAGTGCCGTGACAGGAGTCACATAAATAATAAATTATTGCTCTTGCTTCTCCCTGCTCTGGGATGGTATTTCCATGAGCAGTTGGTCCAGAAGATCAGCACTCCAAGCACAATATTTTTATTATTACTACTTTTTAATAGATATTTATTTTTATATATTATATTATCATTATATATAATAATGTGTTATTATTCATTATTTATTATTTACAATTTTTTTACTTTTTTTTTACAATTATTTTTTATTATTNCCCCAGGTGTTCTCTGGACCCTAAACCCCTCCCTGTGGCAAAGGATGAGCCCAGATGGGAAGGGAAGGGAGAATATTTCAGTTGGAAGGCACCTAAAATAATCCTCTAATCCAACTGTCTGACCACATAAGGACTGATCAAAAGTTAAATAATGTTATTAAGGACATTGGACAAATAATTCTTAAACGGTGAGAGGCTTTAGGCATCAACCACCTCTCTAGGAATCCTGTCCCAGTGTCTGACCACTCCCCCTGTGAAGAAATGCTTCCTGATATCTCATCTAACTGTGTTCAGCTCCTCCCATTTATTTTATTCAGACTCCCTCTTTTCTCCATTTTCCCTGATCCCAAGGATGTTGGGAAAGCTCAACCATCCTCCACCCACCAGCAGCCACTTGGGTCCCCCCTGCCATGCCCAGGGGAGGACAAAGCTGAGAAGTCACAGAGACCTGAGGCAGAATGGTGGGATCCAGGAACAACCACCTCCCAACCTCCAAACCACAATCCCAACGGTGGTTGGGTTTGGAGCTGTGTTTTCTGGGAAAGCCAGGACAGCAGGAGCACGTGGGACTCTGTGTGTGGGTGGGGCTGGATGTCCCTCCTGGTTGTTTCTCCCTCCTTGCTCAATAACCTGGTTTATTTTGGCAGCCTTGGAGGCCAAGGAAGAGTTAATGGAATTTCTGGAATTCTGTAATCATCCAGACTCTGAAACATGTGACAACATGACTGATTTATCAAGGAGGATCAGTGCTCCTGAGATTCATGAGGCTTTTAGGAGTTTGTGGTGGAGCACCAGGAGTTAAGGACAACCCCTTGGAAGTTTGCAGTTCCTTGGATGCAGGATCCTCATGCTTTGTTTTTGGGGAGATGGAGTGACTGAGTGAACTCCTCCCCAGGTAAAAATAACCCCAGGAAATACCTCTGCCACATCCTGGGTGCACCCAAGGGAATGAGTATCCCATGGGAATGGGAGGCAGCACTAACCCTCTCTATAGCCCAGGCAAGTCCAGCTCAGAGTGGGATCATTTTTTTCCTCATCAAAGGAGGATGAATGGAACCAAATTATTCTTGTTCCTCATTCCATAGCATCACTTCTTTCCTGAAAACTCAGTATCTGCTCAATTCCTGGGCTAAATCCTGCTGGGATACAGCTCTGGGAAGATGCAGGTGAAGTAAAGAGCTTTTAAAGCCAACCTGGTCCATGACACACCTGAGCTGCTGAAGTGCAGCACTGTCATTTCTAATGTTTTTTTAATTCCTCTCGAGGTTTTATTCTGCTCTATTTTTGGTATCAAGATGTAGGTTTTCATTATAAATAGCTGCATATTCTGATTCAGGCTGATAACTAGGACAAGGATGCACTGGGCATCCAGACCTTGATTTTTGGGGGGTGAAAACTGTGACATTTCCAGCCAAGCTTTTTGTGAGATTCTTCTCTCAGGAAAACCAGTGGAAAGAAAACACCTGGAAAGTTCCCCGCACTCCCAGGATACAAATCAAATGGGAGCACTGGTAAGGATCCATTGCAAAGTTCACAAATCACCAAAACAAGGCTTTGAAGTTTTATAGCAATTTCTCCTCTGAGGAGCTTGGAATCTGAATTTAGACACGAGGACTTGAGCATCAAAGCTGGCTGATAAATATTCCTCTCATTTTATAGGCAAAGAAGCTGTGTCAGAATCCTGCACATCCTTGTGTGTGACACTGAACCAAAGCATTTTGCAAAAAAAAAAAATAAATAAAAGAGTTGTGTGGTTTTTTTAGAACAGATTTAAATGATTAATTACTTTGAAAAATCAGAAGCAGGTTCAAAACATGTCCCAGTAAAACAATTCTGTTCGAAAGAAAGGGTGGGTTTAGATTGGATTTCAGGGAGAAATTCTTCCTTGAGAGGTGGTGAGACCCTGGAATAAAATTCCCAGAGAAACTGTGGATGTCCCATCCCTGGAAGTGTCCAAGGCCAGGTTGGATGGGGCCTGGTCTCATGGAATGTATCCCTGCCCATGGCAGGAACCAGATGGTCTTTATGGTCCCTCCCAACTTAAACTATTTTATGATCTGCTCCTGTGGGAAACAACAGCAACCAGAGAACAGCTGGATTTTCTCCCAAACCAGCCCAGGTGGTTGAACCACAGACCCCAGAGCTGCCTTCCAACCTCATGTGTGTTCTAATTCCAGGTCTGGATCTAAATTAGTGGGCAAATCCTCTTTATTTCTGCTTTACCCCCAAAATACCTTTCACTAGACACCAGTTGCTGTCACTTCCAGCTGGAATATCAGCAATAACCTCCATAATATCAGCAATATCGATCAGCAAATATCAAATATCAGCAATAACCTCCATTCTCCCTCTCCAGAGCAGTTCCTATGCTGTATCCAAGTCCTTCCCTTGTTTGCCAAGTTGCCACAGGGAGCAGAGATTTGTAACCGTGGCCTGGTGTCACAGCCCTGCCCTTAAGGGCCTGAGTCATATTGACACAACTTTTAAATAAAAGATAATCTTCTTATATAACCCTGAGTATTCTCCTCTCATTGAAATAAGTCATCTAGATTTGTTTGAGAAATAAGTTTTGTAAAGGAGTTCCTGGAGTTTTATTTTGTTTCCTGGTCTGAGCACTCACACAGCTCTGCTTGAAAAATGTGGTGCTCGCTCTGGGGACAAATATCCAGGGTTTTTTTCTCCTCAGGAGGGTAATTTAGCATTGATGGAGTGGGAGAGCTGGGAATGTTCAGCCTGGAGAAGAAGGATCCAGGGAGACCTTGGAGCACATTCCAGAGCCTAAAGGGCTCCAAGAGAGCTGGAAAGGGACTCGGGACAAGGGATGGAGGGACAGGGCACAGGGAATGGCTTCCCACTGCCAGAGTGCATATTGGGAAGAAATTCTTCCTTTGGAGGCTGAGGAGATCCTGGAATTTTTCCAGAGAAGCTGTGGCTTCCCTATCCCTGGAAGTGTCCAAGGCCAGGTTGGATGGGGCTTGGAGCAACCTGGGATAGTGGAAGGTGTCCCTGCCCATGGCAGGAGGGAGGAACAGGATTATCTTTGGGATTCCTTCCAATCCAAACCATTCCATGATTCAGTGGGTCTCCAGGCTGGATCAGAAAGGTGCAGGGAGAAACAGCACAGACCAACAACAACCACCATCAATAAAACAGTAAATACTGAGAAGGTAAATAAACAGAAAATAAGATTAAGTCCTGCTGTGCAACTCCAGGGACATCAGGGAATCGCAGTGATGCACTTCCAGAGGGGACAGCTCAGGCAGGAAGCTGGATTTTAGCTGGAGGGCTTCCAAGAGGGCATTCACCTGCCCAGCCAACAAACTCCCTTTGCCACTGGGGAATGGCAGGAAACACAAAATATTCAGAGAAATGTTGCAGGAAGCTCAGCTCGGGGTACAGTGGTGGTGTGTTTATCCAGAGTCCTGCCTGATTTCCACCTCTCCCTGGGGAAAACTCCTCAGGAAGCTCCAAGGCCCTTGGGAAGAGCTCTCAGCTGGAAGCTGAAGCACAAACCACAGTCAGATTGTCCTACAAAATTGCCAAGTCGATCCAGGAGGAGCACAAAGATCACTTTGGGAGTCATTCACATGAACAAAAAATTAGGCAGCAATTCATCCAGTCTCTCTCCACTGACCATGGAAAGTCCTGCCTGATTTCCTCAGCTTTTGGACACATCAAGTTAAATCCACCCCTCCCTGAAGTTTTCCTTGCCTTGTGTCTGTAACAGGAACCATTGGCCTCTCCCAGCATCCCCAAGTTACTGAAAAGATGGAGCCAAACTCTTCCTGAAGGTGACAGGATAAAAGGCAAACCCAAAGTATTGGGAGAGCCCAGGAAAAAAGCCAAAAGTGAGAAAAAGATTCATTTTTAAATAACTGCAGACAAAACTTCAGGGGGGGCCCCAAACAGTCCCCAGGAGGGAGGAAGACCAGAAAAAACAAATGGACCTGGAGGAGGAAATTACGTTTTAGCAAAAAAAAAAAAAAAATTAACAGAAAAATGAACCAAAATACACAAAAATGTGGCTTTCAAAGAGAAATAAATAGTCAGAGAAGCAGGATAGCTGTGGAAAGCTTTCCACCAGTGGGAACAGAGCTCTCTATGAATTTTTATATCCCATTCCCTGCTCCTAAGAGAGGCTCAGGTTGAACCAGGAAGCATCACTTTGTGTTTTGAGAGCTCTGGTTTTGCTCTGGGGAGGTGAAAACACAAAGCACGAGGCCTCACCCACACAGATTTTCTGCTTTTCAGAGTAGATCTCAGCCAGGGGCTGTGATCCCTTCCTTAAGAGCTGGAATGCAGAAAACTCGCTGCCAAACTGGGCAGAGATCAAAGAGGTGAATATTCCACGGCCAACAAAGGGAAGGGAAGATTAACATCCCCCACTTTTAGCTTCTCAAAGCCCTGAGGCTCCACAGACACAGCAGTTAAATGAGGGAGAAGTTGCTGCAATCAGCCCTGTCTGAGGCTTTTTATCTCCCAAAATCTCCTTGGTTCGAGGAGAGGGATGAAGGACACGACTCAACGAACGATTTCAGTGCTCACACCAAGTGAAATCACAGGATTGTGTTGGGACTTCCCGATTTTCTCCCAGGTGTTGCTTTCTGTGCTCAGCCCAAATTCTGGGACAGCTGGAGAAATCCCCACCAAGGATTGGTCACGGTTTCAGGGAGTCATAGAGGCATGGAATGGGTTGGGTTGGAATGGAACCCTGAAGAACAAAAAAATTCCAGGCATCCTTCCAGGGAAGTTCCCCTTCCACGTTCCCTTCCAGGGAAGTTGCTCCAAGCCCCATCCAACCTGAGCTCAGACACTTCCAGGGACGGAGCAGCCACAGCTTCTCTGGGAATTTTATTCCAGGGCCTCACCACCCCCACAGGTAGGAATGTCTTCTTATTATTTTCCTTTTCCTCCTTTGATTCTGGGCTTGGAACAAACAGGAAAAAACTGAGACAGGGCCCATGTCACTGAATATTGGACATTTTTACATGGAAGGCTCAACCAAAACTATTCATTCAAGGTCCTTGAACAGCCACCACAAAGAAAAGACCATTTCCAGCATATTCCACCCAAGAATAGGAGTTAAAAACACGTCAAATTAAATATGTCCTGGCCAGATTTAGAATTGGATGATTAGGGCTGGAAGATCATCTTGTTCCAACCCCCATCCACTACCCCAGGTTTCTCCAAGCCCTGTCCAATCTGGCTTTCAACACTTCCAGGGATGGAGCAGCCACAGCTTCCCTGGGTATCAAATTTATGGTGGTTTTTTTGTCTTTCAATTGATTCTCAAGACAATTATGAGGAATTGCTCAAGTGTAGATCTTTACACCATAATTTTGCCCCATTATAAATTACACCTCTCCCTCCAAAAGATATTTTGGAGATATCCAAGCTCTGGGTAAGAGAAGAGTCCTGTGTTACCAGATTTCCTCTCTTGGAAAGGAAATTCATTTCACTTATATGGAAATTAAGAGTTTATTATTTCTATCTTATTACTATTATTGCCATGTATGAAATCATAACAGTGTAATCAAATAATTACGATTAGGGAATATCAAATAATAATAGACAAAAAAATGAAATTATTATTATTACTACCACTGAAAAAATTTAATATAAATACAGTTAAATTGGTTACTAGTTTCTACCCTTTTTCCTAGTGTTTTTCTGATCTTCCACAATGTTCCTGCCTCCCAATTTAGGGAAGGGACAGACAGTCCTCTGCATCCTCAGTCCTCCATTGGGAGGAGTGTGATGGTGGAAATGGATTCTCTTCCCCAACCAAGGCTCTGCTGGGCATAATTTTGTTCATGTTCCATGGAATCACAGAATATCCTGAGCTGGAAGGGACCCACAAGGATCATCAAAGTCCAGCCCCTGCACAGGACAACCCCAAAAATCCCATCTCACTCCTGAGAGTGTTGTCCAAACACTTCCTGAACTCTGGCAGAGTTGGTGCCATGGTCACTTCTCCCTGGGGAGCCTTTTCCAGTGCCTGACAACCCTCTGGATAAAGAACATTTCCATCCCTTGCTCCCTTTTCCTTGGTCAGAAGGCTCAGCTCCACCTCACATGGGATTTTACCAAGTGTGGTACAATTCACCTTGGTCTCATATTTGCTCTTTGCTGTTCCTAAGGAGGATTTTTTCCCACCTTATTGTACAACACAACAACTCCTTGTTACAACTCTCTGTGTGAACTTACAGTCACACCGTGGAAAGGCAAACAAAAATGAAGTAAATTAGGTGTAATCAGCTGGGCAATTAGCAAAGCTCCTGTTACAGCAAACACAAAGCTGATTTCAGGTCAAGACAGGTTCAGACAAAGCAAACCCAACAAGCCCTGAGGACTTGCAAACCCAGTAAAGAGTGTGCCCAGTTACCACCGATACAGAGCTGTGGCAACTGGGAGCCAGAGGTTTTAGCAGCCAGATGTGCTCTGCTCACCTTCCCAAAGCCAGGAATGGCTTCACCTCGGTCCTGCACTGGGGGAATAATAATCCCATGCTCCAGGGCAGGCTGGGGACCAACCTTCTGGGAAGCTTCTCTGTGGAAAAGATCCTGGTGGACAAGAAATTGTCCCTGAGCCAGCAAAGTGCTCTGGGGACAAAGAATGTCAGGGAGGGGTCAGGTAGATGATCCTGCCCCTCTGCTCAGCCCTGGTGAGGCACATCTGGAATGTTGTGTCCAGTTCTGGGCTCCTCAGGACATGGAGCTCCTGGAGCAGGGATGGGGCATCTCCTACAAGGAAAGGCTGAGGGAGCTGGGAATGTTCAGCCTGGAGAAGAGACACTGAGAAGGGACCCCATCCATGTCCATCAGTGTCTGCAGGGAGGATGGACCAGGATCTGCTCCGTGGTTCCCAACAATGGAACAAGAGGAACGGGCAGGAACTGATTCCCAGGAAGTTCCACCTGGACATAAGGAAGAACTTCTTCCCTGTGCAGTGACCCAGCACTGAACACATTGTCCAGAGAGGGTGTGGAGTCTCCTTCACTGGGGATATTCCAGAACTTTCTGGACACAATC
>WEIV01016628.1:0-16786 GCA_013390005.1 Calyptomena viridis | reverse complement strand
TGTGCTCTGGGATGAGCAGGAAGGTGGGACCACACAACCCCTGTGGTCCTTCCAACCTGACCCATTCTGTGATTTTCTGCTTTTCAGTATCTCTGTCCATGACTTTCAGTCTGTGACTGCAGTGGAATTTTTGGTGCTGTTCTCAGAGATGATGATAAAACAATAAATAAAATAAATAAATAAATAAATAAATAAACCAATAATCGGTTCCTGACGCATTTGTTTTTAAATGCTTTTTGACATGGACATTTTGTGATGTCCTGGGCCATGACTGCACTACTTGTCAACCACCACAGGGCAAGGACAGGCCAGTCTGAGCCCAGTAATTCACATCTGAGAAAGGGCAGTGCTGTGAAATTCTGTGAAAACTGTATTTGTTTCTGAGTTTTTGAGTACATTATTAATGTTGGTTTCATGTGCAGAAGTGCTGACACACACAGACACTCCAGGAAAATCTGTAATATTTGTTCTATCCCTATCAAGTGAGTGAGTAGCTGGGAATTTTCACCACATCCTAATAAACCTGGGCTGCATCAAAAGCAATGTGGGAACAGGTCGAAGAAGGTGATTCTTCTTCCTTACTCTGCTCTTGGGAGATCCCACTTGGAATAGTGAGTCCAGTTCTGGTGCTCTCAACATAACAGGGATATGGAACTGCTGGAGCAAGTCCAGAGGAGGCCATGGAGTTGATAAGAGGAGTGGAGCTCCTTCCCTATGGATTCAGGCTGGGAGAGTTGGGCTGTCCAGCCTGGAGAAGGGAAAGGTTGTGTAGAGACCTCACAGCAACTTCCAGATCTGAAGAGCCTACAAGGAGATGGATCTTCCTCAGGAACTGTGGTAACAGGACAAGGGGAAGTGGCTTAGATGGGATATTGGGAAGGAATTCTTCCCTGTGAGGTTGCTGAAGCACTGGAATGGAATTCCCAGAGAAACTGTGGCTGCCCCATCCCTGGAAGTGTCCAAGGCCAGGGTGGCTGGGGCTTGGAGCAATGTGAGATAGTGGCCCATGGCAGGGAGCTGGAACAAGGTGATCTTGAAGGTTCTTCCAACACAAAACTTTCTATGATCCCTTATTTGAAACCCTCCATTTTCAGCAATGCCAAATTAATGGGGCTCTCTTTGGAATTGGTTTTTTTTGGGGGGGAAAGGAGCTGAAACAGGATTTGTCACAAGTGCCTGTGGACAGAGATGAGGAAATTCTTATCCACATACCTGGGTTCCAGCTTTGCTTTCAGGGAGATTTAATTTTTTCCAGACTGTAGAAGAAAGTTATCACATCCACTTCACATCTCGGCCCTCCTAAACATGTCCTGGCACTGGTGGGAATATTTGACACCCTTCCTTCCCCATGGGATCCTTCAGGATCTGTAATGATCCTCTCTCTGTTGCACTCGGTGTCTGGACTACGTTACAGATGGATTCATGATCTCATGGATTCACGAGTGATACCTGGATTTAGACAAGGGATTTGGGGGCTTGGAAAAGAGCCCCAGGGCTATAAAACATAAATGTACCACCTCAGAAAGCCAAAAACACCTCAAACATCCCTGGGGATGGAGCTCTGGACATGACTCTCAGGTAGAGGACACTACAAAACACACATTGACACCAAATGCAAGCCTGCAACTCGTGTCCAAAGTCCTTCCATAGCCAGGAATGTGGCTCATCCAGCCACCTGGAATTATATTTGAGCAGCCTGGGAGCACTGCTTGGGTCGGATTTCCAAATTTGGTCTCAATTTGGCAATGGGAAGCAACGCAGGAGAGGTGGAAATCATGGGAGAAACATCTCCTAGACTTTGCAGAATGCCTGGAAATATTGGTGTTGGTGTTTTGGTGGGATTTCAGGGGGCTCAGGTTGGAAAGGCAACGTCAGAAGATTCCTAATCCAAGCTCCCAACTGGGAGGTCAACTCAGCTTCCTCAGGACTTCATCCACCTGAGCCATGAAAACTTCCAAGGTGGGAATTGCACCACTTTCCTCTCTTGGAAACCTGCTGGAGCTCAAGTGCCACGTGGAAGAGTTTAACCGACAACTTTATTGATTATTCCAAATATCACAAGCAGAGCAATAATGGGAGGGGGATATTTTTACTGAACCTTGAAAAAGGGATTATAGGAAAATGCAGAACTAGATCAGGATGGATCAAACGTGGGAGCCTTGACCCATACACAAGGGATTGCAGATGATGCTCTGGAGGATTAAAGCAAGGGCAAAAGTAATTCCACTTAATTCCAAATTCAGGACAGAATCATTACATGTATCACCCAGTGTTCCCAGTAAAGAGAGTTTTTTACCACTGGAGTTGGTGGGAAGGGAAATATCTTAAACATCTGCTGAAGACCAAACCTCACTCAACTCACTGTATAAAGAACACTGGAATTTGGAACTGGGGTTTGGAAGTAAAATAATAAAATCAAATGTCATCTCTACAGTTTTAACACAACATTCTGTTTATTCTGCTCAAAAGGGTACAGAGAATAAGAGATTTTAACCTCCTTGGATCAGATCATTGGCACAGGAAGCAGAGTCTCCTGCCTCATATTTTGGACATAGAATTGTCTCCTTAATTTCCTGGGTATGAAAGAAGAGATCTAGAAAGAACAAGGAGCCAGCAAAAAACCATGGCGTGGAGAGGAGCTGCTCTAAGGGGGTGTGGAAGGCTCTTTTCAAGGTTTCTTGCCTTAAATATACTTCACACAGCAGAAATTTTTAGTTCCAAACCAACCAGCCCAGCCCAGAAATGAAACCCCACAGTCAGTTCTGTGGGAGTGGTTGAAAAATCAATTTAAAAATTACATTGGGACTTCCTGAGTTTTTTTCTCTGTTGGTCGCGGGAAAAGGGTGGATAATAAAAAAACCTCCTAATTTTTGGGAGCTGTTGAAGGTTGTTCACGAAGAATCCAAATGGAAAGCTGGGCTGGTGGGGGGTTTATTCTCTTCTTCATTGGATTCTTTGGTGTGGAAGACCTTCCCATCAGCTCCTCACGGTCTAGTCCAGAAAAAGGCACAAAGGGAACTTGCCAGCATCCCAACTGGCAGAAAGGTGCCCCTCAGACTTGCTGCCCCATCAGTGTTGCACAGGTCAGAGTAGCAGCAGGACACGGGGTGTGTCATCCCAATGCCATCCACGTCGGACGGGACACAGAGCGCCGAGCACATCTTGGTGACGGTCGAGATCCCCGTGAAGGGATAAACTGCACCAAAGAAAGAAGGAGCATTTAGGACTGGGAGAAATGGAGGAGAACTCTCCTTGTCCCTAGTGAAACATTAGGTGCCTTCACTACCATTGTAGTGAACCGTAGTTGCAGTTCCAGCTGGGACACGATGTGCTTCCCACCAGGAATGCAGGGAGCAGTTCCCACTGAGTGGCCACCACTTGGATCCACAGCACTTTGGAGCCTCTGTGTCCTGCCTGGGTCAGCTTTACCCTGCAAAAGGTCAATTAGGCATTTTTTGGCCTCTGCTTGGACTCTCCTCACTGTCTCCTGCCTTTCCCATGTGTGAGAAGACACTGATCAGCAGGACCGTGAGAAAAAAAAGAACCTCCACCTCCATAAACTGCAGGTTATGACCCTGTAGGGTCACCAGTGAGACTGGCAGTGCCTCTGTGAGAGCTACAGAAAACTTCAGGGCGCTTCTCCTTCACCTTCAGGTGACCAAGAGTTGGTGTCATAGAGTTATGGAATGGTTTGGGTTGGAAAGGAACTTCCAGATATCTTGTTCCAACCTCCTGCCATGGGCAGGGAGACCTTCCACTATTCCAGGTGGCTCCAAACCCCACCCAACTTGGACTTCGGGGGATGGGGCAGCCACAGCTTCTCTGGGCAACCTGTGCCAGGGCCTCACCTCCCTCCAAGGGGAGAATTTCTCCCTAATATTCCAATCTAAACTTTCCCTCTTTAAGTTTAAAGTCCTTCCCTGTTGTCCTTTCACTTCACAACCCTGTAAAACATTAAAACCTTATTTCTAACCAAGATCAACCCTGAGCATTAACCAGGAGCTTGCATTCCCTAAATATTAACTCCCACAAAAACTGTTTCCCACAACAGCAGGAAAGTGCTCTCTGTCCCACAGGAGCTCTTTTCCAAAACTGAAGTGAAAAACTGCTCTCCCCACCAGCAGTTAAACAGTAGAAACAGATTCCTGACAAAAGTCTGGATACAGAAGTCCTTGTCCTTACCTTCCTCCAGGGAATATATGGTGGTCTTGCACATGTTTTCAGTGTCTGAGCAGTTCTCGATGCTCAGACACTTCTCTACAGGGGTCAGGTCCCTGCACGTGTAGCATTGCAAGGTGTGAGCTGTGAGGAGGAAAAACAGGAGCTTGGATTTAGTGAGAGACACCAGGTTCTGTGTGTGCCCCTCCAGTGCCTCTGGAAGGGAGGGATTTTCCAAAACACTCACGCTGAGAACAGGAATGGAACAGCAAAATGTATTTGTGCCGATGGGAAATAAATAAAAATAAAAGGAGCTGGTGGGCAAAGCACATTTCAGATGTGGGGTCAGAGTCCCCATAATGAGTCAAGCAAGACAGAGCCACACACACAGAGCATGTGGTACAGGAAAGTTGATTTACCTCAGCTCTGTCCTCTGCATCTACTTCTTCATTTTGCACTTGTGAAGCATCAAAAAGACACCACAGAGATTCCCAAACTCCCAGAATCACAAAACATTGGAAGGGGCCTCTGGAGCTCATCTGCTCCAATCCCCCTGCTCAAGACAGGACCATCTAAAGCCTCTTGTCCAGGTCTGTCCAGATGGGAGTTTAATATCCCCAAGGATTGAGATTGTCCAACCTCCCTGGGCAACCTGTGTCCTTCTCACAGTCATAAAGTGTTTCAGTTTGTGTCTGTTGCCTGCAGTCCTGGCCCTGGGAACCACTGGAAGGAGCCTCCTTACACCCTCCTTTCAGGTACTTATAGATATTTATAAAACTCCCACTTTGAGCCTTCTCTTCTCCAGGCTGAACATTCCCAGCTTTTCCTTGTGGCTTTTCATTGGATTCTCTCCATGGAATTTACGCAGGGGAGCCCAGAACTGAGCACAGGACTCCACGTGTGACCTCACCAGTGCTGAGAAGAGGGGAAGGATCCCCTACTTTTACTCCTTTTAAAGCAATCCAGGATGTCCTGAGGTTCCTGTCCTTTTCCTTGTGGCACCTGTCAAATTCCCTCTGGAAGGGGGCACAACCCACTGGGGTATCAGCCTCTCCTCCCACTTTTGTGCCATCCACAAACTCTGCCCCTTCATCCCCATCATTCATGATGAGGATAAACAGGACTGGACTCAGTTCTAATCTCTGATCTCAAGTTACTGGCCTTCAAGTGAACTTTGTGCCACTGATCTCTGGGCCTGACCTTTTAGTTTTCCATCCACTGCTCATCCAGCCCATACTTTATCCATCTTGGAAAAGGTTGCCCAGAGAGGTTGTGGACTCCCCATCCCTGGAATTGTTCAAAGCCAGGTTGGACGAGGCTTGGAGCAACGTGGGATAGTGGGAGGTGTCTTTGTCCATGGCTGGGGGTTAAAGATGGTCTTTAAGGTGCCTTCAACCCAAAAGCATCCTGTGATTCTGTGATTTTATGGGAGGCAACACCAAAGACCTTTCTGAAGTCCAGGCAGACAATGTCCACAGCTCTCCCCTCATCTACCAGCTCAGACACTTCATCACAGGAGTTTATCACCTTGGTCAAGCTTGACTTGTCCTTGGTGAAGGATCTGGACACACCTAGAAGTCAGACTTGAATGTGAGTTCCAGCAAAGTGACTTTAATCTGCAGCTGTCCACTCTGGCAGCAATTTCCAAAGCCTGGGATCTCTCAGATAGAAGAGTGTCCAAGACAGAAGGAACTGTCTCCATCAAATTTAATGAGTCATGAGAAAAAATTAAACCTTCTGAGGTTCTGGATGTGTGAGAAGTTATTTTAAAAGATCAGGGAATCATAGAAGGTTTGGGTTGGACCTTCAAGATTTTCCAGTCCCACCCTCCTGCCACGGGCAGGGACACCTTCCACTATCCCACATTGTTCCAACCTCATCTTGGACACTTCCAGGGATGAGGCAACCACAACTTCTCTGGAAAATCTCTGCCAAGGCCTCCCCACCCTCCCAGGGAAGAATTAAACACAAGAGGATTTAAACACATTAAACACTAATGGATTATTTGGTGACAAGTTCTGCTCTAGACAGACCATAGAAACAAAATTTGGTACTCAAGACTCCAAATCCCATCCTGCCTTATCCCTCACCAGTTTATGGATGTTCCTTATCACCTCCTTTTCATGCAGAATAACCACAGCCCAAGTCTCCAGTGCCTAAAATCTTCTGAAATGGAGACATTTTAGAGGAAAGCACTGATTGTTGTGACACAAAGCTCTCCAAGCTAAAGATACGAAGCCAAAAATATCTGGTGTTTCCTACCAACAAGAAAGAAAATTTTGGACAAGTTTTTCAGGGGATTTTGCTCTCTGCAGGTTTTTCTGAGGAACCCAACGCTTCATCTGAGTCCTTTGCTCTGAGTTCTCTCTTCCATCCCCTTCCACACCTCGATATTTGTATTTTACAGCAACACATTTTGGTACATTTTGGTGTGGAAGGAGTTCTCACTGTATCCATGTGACATTCCTGCTGAAATTCCTTTAAATCCCACTGAAAAAGAGCAAGGATTCAGCTCCTCCCAGCACACAATGGGATGTCAGCAGGCTCAGACAAGTCACCTTATGAGAACAGATATCAACCAATAAGCCAGAAAAAAAGCCCTTTTCTAAACAGACACAGCCATTTTCTTGCTTTTATTCAAAGCAAACTTTATTATTCTGTTTTTCCCACTGTGGGCTGATGCTTTGTTTGCATTAATTCTACGTCTGACTGTTGTCAAATACATCTTTAGGGAGGAAGAATTGTCATCAGTCTCAGATTTCATGACATTTGTGTTCCTCTTTGAAAAGAAAACCAAACATATCACCTGTCCCTCCCCCTGCAGAATCTGGAAGGATGGAAGGAGGAAAATGTCCTTACATAAGAAGGAAATAAATAGAAATTAAAACATCCTGACACAGCTCCACGTTCCAGCCAGGCACAGACAAAATCAGACCCTAAACTGCCTGAATGTGAAAATATCCCAATTAACAAGCACAAATCCTGCTCAGAACTTTGGCCATCCAGGATAACATCTCTGGAGCTCGGAATCATCAGTTTTTGTGTTTTGTGGTGGCAGAAACAAGGGATGGGGAGTCTATGCCAGGGTGTCCTTCCCACCAAGCAGCCACATTCCAGGTTATGGCATCACTCCTCCTGTGGATCTGCCTGTGATCAGGGGATTTCCTGCTTTCTGGGGGATTAAAACACCAATATCCCAAATGCCCTTCCATGCTTGGCTTCATGGAGCTGGTGATGGAGGAGAAGCAACTGAATCCCACTGGTGGAAAACCAGAGGGAATGTTTGCTTGGCATCCCTGAGCAGCCTGGACACGT
The DNA here is from genome assembly GCA_013390005.1 of Calyptomena viridis. Classification (NCBI taxonomy): domain Eukaryota; kingdom Metazoa; phylum Chordata; class Aves; order Passeriformes; family Eurylaimidae; genus Calyptomena; species Calyptomena viridis. Next base: position 9,313 of record WEIV01016628.1, on the reverse strand, counting down.
GGGGCTTGTTCCCTACATCACATCCCACACAGGTCATCCCAAAAATCAGGCTGCTGTTGTCCAGCCACCTCCTGCTCCAAGCCTATCCCCTCCAGTGAGGAGGCAGGTAGACTAATAGGGACAAAAAAGGATGGATGGAAGGTCATGGACCCATAGAATGGAATCATGGAATGGTTTGGGTTGGAAGAGCAAGGAATTCCAACTCCCTGCCATGGGCAGGGACACCTTCCACTATCCCAGGTTGCTCCAAACCCCATCCAACCTGGCCTTGGACACTTCCAGGGATCCAGGAGCAGCCACAGCTTCTCTGGGCATCTTCAGATTGTGGGGGTCACTCCCTGTGGTGATAAATTCCAAATAGGGAAATTTCCCAAACTACTTCACATGTGGTTGTTTCCATGGTGGCCTCATGAAATTTCCTTTGATTTCAAATAAACCACTGAGGGTTAATAAACAGAGCTCCAAACACAGATACAGTGATAGGAAAATGGGAATGAGGAGGGCAGGGGTAGATGGGATACTGGGAATAAATTCTACTCTGGGAGGGTGGGGAGGCCCTGGCACAGGTTTTCCAGAGAAGCTGTGGCTGCTCCTGGATCCCTGGAAGTGTCCAAGGCCAGGTTGGATGGGGTTTGGAGCAACCTGGGATAATGGAAGGTGTCCTTGCTCAAGGGGTTGGAAAAGATGATTTTGAAGGTCCCTTCCAACACAAACCATTTTATGATTCTATGATAAACCCCAACCCTGTGGTACCTGGGCCACCAGCTTTGTCCCAGTACATCTTTCTCCCACTTCTAAAGCTAAAATTTGGTAAATCACACATGTAACATATTTTTAGAGAGATTCCACACAAACACTGCATCAAACAGGCTGGTGACTCTTTGAGTTAAGTATTAAAAAAAGTGCAGAAAGCTAGAAATAACATTAAAAAAAAATAAGAGAGCGAGATTGATGTGAAAAGTGAGAGCTGGAATTTGCATTAAAGAAATGACATGGAATAATCACAGTCTGTCTTGTAACACTTCCTAAAGAGCCTGAACTAACAATCCCAGTGACACCACCACAACCCTGGACATCTGACAGGCTGCAAATATTCCAAAGATAGATTTTTCTTTTCGCTGGAAACCGCTCCAAGCGGGAGGCACGGATTTCAGAGGGAACAGGACACATCATATCCCACCCTGCTGCATCTCCTGCAGGAATTTGGGTAAATCAGAGCGGGGACTTACCAAATTCCATGCAAATGACAGCAGCCAAGAGAAGAGACAGAAACACCTTCATCTTGCACAGCCCCTTGTCACTGGTCACTGGGTTGTCACCGCTCTTCACCACTGGCTTTAATGTCCCACCTCCTGGGGGTTTGCCATGTGTCCCCAGATCCAAATCTACTGGAAAAACGAGTCTCATTGAGCTATAAATGAATTGAATGAGCCGCAAAGGAGGCCCCACCTCCTGCTCCAACGTCACCTCTTTTCATGTTCCTTGGAGAAGAAAATTGGGTTCACAGGATGGACAATGGCTGAGATTGTTTAAGCCAAGGGGTTTGTGTCTAAGCACAACGTGGAAGCCCAGGGGTATTAAATAATCCTGGTGTCCACGTCTTGCCTTGCAGCTTGGTGATATTTATTGCTCCTTTTCATAGAGGCTTTGTGGTTTCCAGGAATTCTGGAGAAAAAAAGCATTTGGAGCTGTGAAATTCATGTATTTACTTCTCCAGAGTTTATCGTGAGGAGGAGAATCACAGGATCATGGAATGGATCAGAAGGGACTTAAAGCCCATTCAGTTCCCACCCCCTGCCATGGGCAGGGACACCTTCCACTATCCCAGGTTTCTCCAAGCCCTGTCCAACCTGGCCTTGAAGTGGGAATCTGACTTTCAATCCCTTACTCACCGGGAAAAACCATGGAGCACCAGGAAGAAAACAGGACCAGGCCATAACATTTTGAGCCAAGGGAATCTCCCAGGCTCATTATCCCAAGGATTCAGGGAAGAATGTGCAGGGAGAAGTCCTTCTACTCTGAGCCAAGCCTCTCCAAGTGTGGGTGCAAGTTCCTGACTTCTTTGTTTCCCAAACACCTTTCCCATTTCCAACCCTGCTGCCTCGGGCATCTGCTGGTTTTTCCTGTGCCTCAGGCACCTGTAAATCCTCCTCCTCTGTGTGATGGACAAGTTTGACCATGGAATTGCAAAAACCGGGAAAGAAGAGCCTTTGTGGCTATTCCAGGTGCCCTTTCAACACTCACTTTTAGTAAGAAAGGAGGGAAAGCTGAAATAAAAATGTTCTTGGAGATACTCCCGTTATCCACCTCCGTTATCCATCAGGCCAGCAGAGGAAATTTATTCAGGATTCACTTGAACTCTTAGAATCATGAAATTGTAAAGGTTGGGAAAGACCTTTAAGATCATCAAGTCCAACCCAACACCACCACCACGGTCACCACTAAACCACATCCTCAAGTGCCACATCCACAGGTTTTTGGAACACTTCCAGGGATGTGACTCCACCACTTCCCTGAGCAGCCTGTTCCAGGGCTTTACAACCCTTCCCATGAAGACCTTCTTCCTAATATCCAACCTAAATCTCCCCTGGTGCAACTTGAGGCCATTTCCTCTCATCCTGTTTTGAAATGTTCAAAGATTTTCTAGGAATATTAGATGAACAACCCAATCATTTTCTCTCCAATGAATCATAGAATGGCCTGGGTTGGAAGGGACCTTAAAAATCATCTTTTCCAACCCCATGGGCAGGGACACCTTCCACTATACCAGGTTGCTCCAAGCCCTGTCCAATCTGGCCTTGGACACTTCCAGGGATGGAGCAGCCACAGCTTCTCTGGGAAAACTGTGCCAAATTCTCCCAGGGAAGAATTTTTCCCTAGTATTCCATCTAAAGCTGGTCTCATCATTTTAGCAAGCCCTGTTCCTTTTACAAACAGCCCTAGTGGGTGACCTACATCCTCAGGAATTCAGACGGATTGTTTTCACAGTTGCCTCTCTAATAAAGTAATTATGTTGATTATGAAAGTTAAGCAGTTATTTCCAGCCCCTAAATTATCCAAGGAAAGACATTTTGGTAGAGTCTTGCTTTGGCATTCCTGGTGTTCAGCAGAGAAATGTTATAATCCTATTAAGAAGGGTGAAATATGCTGATTGTGTTTGCCTTGTTCTTAGGGGGAAAAAAAAAGTGATTTAACGTGGATGGGGTGTGGGTTTTGGTTTCTGGTATTAAGAGGCCCCAAACAATGTGTGTTAAATGAGTGGTTTCACATGCACAGCTGAAATGTGATCTTCATTGCATTATAAAATCTTGGATGGAAGAACATGTGCCAACACCCTGCTCCCTTGTTTTGGGTTGGTTTGGGGGTGGGTGCCAACACACCTCACTTGTTTATGGTTTCAGTTGATCTTATCTGAGTCTTGAAATGTTTCCTCTTTTATGCAACTGCATTGCAGGGCTGGCAACCCACCAAAAATGAATAAGGGCTAATGGGAACATCCAAACAGGGTTTGTGCTGAACTCCTTTTATTTTTGTGGGAAACCATCACCTCTTGTGTTGGGGGGGTTCCCATTAACTACAGAGAAAACAGAATTTCAAAAGACACAAGCTGCATAAAATTGTCTCAGCCACAAGATGGTTGGGAAAAAATAGATATATTTTAGTTTATGTGTTCCAAGGCAAATTAATACAAGAACTCTCTGCATTTCAGAGGAGTTTGTATCATCAATAAAAGGAAAAGTTCACACAAATGTTTACTTCCAGCCTGGAAATCTGGGCCAAATCCCTTTCCTGTCCTACCTTGCCAGCCCAGACAGTCTCTGGGTGGAGGCATCTTCACCTGATGGGAACAGTTGCATCCACACTGGAAATGGTTTCCAAATCCTGTAACATCCCAATACACCTACTCACACTTCCCAATTAGTCCCATTGGAAGTCCTAAAATTGCCCTTCCATCCCCAGGGCAGAGTTTCAGGGAGCAAGGGCTGCCGAGGGAGGGGCAGGCACTGGTTGGGCTCGGGAGCCTTGTTGACTTAATTATTTTAAACTCTGCATTTTAATTGTTCTAATAAGTCTTTGTACATCTCCTGTGAATCCCAGATTTCCAGAGCAGAGAGGTGTAGGAGCAGAAGCTGTTGGGATTGAAGGGTAGGTGTGGAGGGTGCTGCCATGCCAGTGCCAGATCCCAGGGCTAAGCCCTTTTCCAACACCTACAGGTAGTTTAAATCCCCAAAATATTCCTGTAAGAGGAGTAAATATTAGAGAATATTAGAGAGTGATTGGATTGGAAGGGACTTTCAAGATAATCTCATCCCAACCCCCTGCCATGGGCAGGGACACCTTCCACTATCCCAGGGTGATCCAAGCCCTTGGCTTTGGACATTTTCAGGGATGGGGCAGCCACAGCTTCTCTGGGAAAGCCATTCCACCCGTTCATCACCTTCACAAGGAAGGATTTCTTCCTAATATCCCATCTATCCCTGCCCTCTGGAAGTGGGAAGCCATTCCCTGTGTCCTGTCCCTCCATCCCTTGTCCCAAGTCCCTCTCCAGCTCTCCTGGAGCCCCTTTAGGCTCTGGAAGGAGCTCCAAGGTGTCCCTGGAGCCTTCTGCTCTCCAGGCTGAACATTCCCAGCTCTCCCAGCCTATCTCCAGAGCAGAGGGGCTCCCTGGAGCACCTCCAAGGCCTCCTCTGGACTTGCTCCAGCAGCTCCATGGGTCGTGGAAGGCACTCAAGGAAGGCAGCAAGGATGGATTAGTGTGATCTCTAAACTTGCAGGAGTGCAGAGTGCCAGGGATTAAATCACCACGAATTCCACCTCTGACACATCACAGCCCCCACCTGTCTCCCAGAGAATCCACAATTCCCCAGGGATGAGACACTTTGCGCCAGAAAGAAAGAAGTTAAACAAATATCCTCGTCCTCCTCCATTGACGAGGAACATCCTTAAAAGTTAAAGAGAAACCTCGAAAAGCAAAGTAAAACACAAAGAGCACCAAGCCTGACTCTGACCTATCCCTGTGAATAATCCATCAGGAATCCAACCCTGCAGCTCCTTTAGAGCCATTTTCACTAAGGCACCACTCATTAGCTCATTAGTCAGAGTAGCCTTATTCCCACTAATTGATTTTACTACAATTCCCTACAATGTATGGCCAAGATCCAATGTGTCTCTGCCTGGCTTTAAAAGCATTTTATTGGCACAGCTTTGCAAGACACCTCATCTCTCTGTCAAGCCCTTTGAGCATGGAAAGGTCGGGTGATTCCCAGAACTGAGTTTTTGGAAGTTGCCCCTGGGGAAAGGGCAGGGCTTCCCTCAATGTGACAAGAGTGGGATCAAAGCACCCACCTGAGCAGGGAGTTGGGGCTTTCACACCTGGTAGCAGGTGGGTCTGGCACGGACTGGAGCTACAGGTGGATGCAGGAAGCTCAGCAGCTCTGTCCACACTGGTTTGTACCTTGGGAGTGGGACACAGAATCATGGAATGGGTTGGGTTGGACGGGACCTTCAAGATCATGGAATTCCACCCCACTGCTATGGGCAGGGACACCTTCCACTATCCCAGGTTGCTCCAAGCTCCATCCAACCTGGCCTGGAACACTTCCAGGGATCCAGGAGCAGCCACAGCTTCTCTGGGCAACCTGTACCAGGGCCTCCCCACCCTCCCAGCCAAGAATTCCCTCCCAATATCCCATCTAACCCTCTGGCAGTGGGAAACCATTCCCTGTGTCCTGTCCCTCCATCCCTTGTCCCAAGTCCCTCTCCAACTCTCCTGGAGCCCCTTTAGGCTCTGGAAGGGGCTCCAAGGTCTCCCTGGATCCTTCTCTTCTCCAGGTGAACATTCCCAGCTCTCCCAGCCTGGCTCCATAACAGAGAAGCTCCAGCCCTTGGAACATCTCCGTGGCCTCCTCTGGATTCACTCCAACAGTTCCACATCCTTCTTGTGCTGAGGCCCCCAGAGTGTTCCAGGTGAGAATCCCTTCCCTTGCCCTGCTGAATCCCAGGGTTCTCTTGGCTCCCACCAGACCTCCCTATTTGTCTCTGTCATATGAGCTGTGCCTGAAAATCCATGATGCTTTGTATATCCATCAGGACAGGAAAGCAGGAACACGATGATTTATTTTTACAAGGAGTCCTGTTCCCTCCAGGTACTCATTAATTTTTTATTTTTTTTCCCTAACTTGTTTTTCTCCCTCTTTGAATTCCATGCAGGTACCTCTTATCTCTAGGTTATTATTTAGATTAAATAACTCTGTGCAGCATTTAACTCTTTCTGGGAAAGACTTTCATATCCATCACTTTCCTGGCCAGTTGCCAGCACATGGATACAAGGATCCTATCGGGCAATCTTACAGGACTTAATCATTATTAAAGTATGTTCTCTCTCTGTTTATGATGTGCACAGAAAGGATTGATCATATATTTATAACTAGTGGGAATTTGTCTTCCCTCCCTATCAATTTTTTCCAGTTTCCTTTTGTTCTTTTTGCTTCCAAGCCGGTGTCTTTTCCCTTCCTGTCAACTCTGACTGGAAGCAATCACTTGTTTTGAGATTATTTGCTCCATCCAGCTTTCCAAGGCATTGTTAATGATGCAGGAATGTAAATCACTTGCTCAGTGTAGCTGTCACTGGCTTTAATTATCCCCTGCCTTCCTTCCAGCCTTAATCCAAGGAACAGGGGATACTTTCCTACCTGAGTCACTTCTGTCCCAGAAGGGAAGAACAAGGACAACACATGTAAAACAGCAAATGACCTGGCTGGAAAGAACCAGCTTTGCCTCCAGGCCCTTTTCATCTCCCTCTAATACTGCAGAGCTTGGAATTGGAGCTGGAAATATCCACATCTTGGACTGCTAGGAGCGTGTCCTTAGGTTTTCTGCCCAAAGCCTAAATGAAGGGATCCCCACTGGGCAGGTGAGAGGCTCAACGCACCAAAAAACATCCCAGGTTTGCCCTTTAGATGCTTGAAGATTTCAGGAAGCTGCTTCTGATCCAGTGTCCATGTGTCTCCTGTGCTGGACAACTGGACACAGGAGCCCTCCCAAGAGCTGAGCAGGAAGGGAAGGATCCCTTCCCTAAATTTCCTGGCAATACTCCTCCTAACACAGCCCAGAGGGTTGGTGGCTGCCTTTGCCACCAAGAAACATTTCTGATTCATGTGCCACTTCATGCCCACGCCTAGTGGACCTTCAGTTCCTCCTCTGCAAAGCTGTTTTCCACCCTCACCAGCTCACAGCCTCTCCTGGTGCCCAGGGGTTGTTCCTCCCCAGCCTCAAGACTCTGTGTTTCCATTTGCCGAATTTCCCGAGGTTCCCCTCTCTGTTTATTTTCCCAATTCCCTCTGGATGGCAGCACACCCAGCTGGTGTGCCCACCACTCCTCCTGGTTTTGTACCAGCTGCAAACTTGCCCAAGGTGAGCTCTGCTCCTCATCAAGGTCATCCATGGAGGTGATGAACAGCAGTGACCCCAACACCGAGTCCTGTGGTTTTCCAACATGGATTGGCCTCCAACCGGACTTGGTGCCACTGGCCACAAGCCTCTGGATCCAGTTGCTCCACCAGTTTTCAACCCACCTCACTGTCCACTTCATCCAACCCTTATTTTGTCAGCTCACCCACGAGGAGGTCGTGGCTGAAAACCTCAGTGAGGTGGAGAAAAACCAACATCCACTTCTCTCCCATCACCCACCAAGCCAGGCCCCTCATCCTCATCCAGGATTTCAGGATGGTGTGGGATAACCTCCCCTTTGGGAATGTGTGCTGGCCCCAGGGCCATGATGGTGCTGTTTGTCTTGTTTCCCACTCTCAGGATCTTGAATTCCAGCTCTTCCCAGTCCCTGCAGCCAAGAATGTCCCCAACCTTCACGTCCTCACCAGGTTCCTCCTCGTTCACAAGTAGAAGGTCCATGAAAGGAGCTCTCCCTGCTGGTTCCTCAGTCAGGAAGTTGGGACCAGTTCACTCCAGAAGTGGATTGCCCTGCCCAGTATCTGTTTCTCCCCCAGCAGATTTTGGGATGGTGAAAGCCCATCCATGAAAGCCAAGACCTGGAATGTGAGGCTCATTCTGAAGGCTTTATCCATCCTCTGATCAGACACCACGACATCACCTGCCCAAAAGCTCTCAGCTCACTCAGGCAAACGATGGATTTCAGCTCTCCTTCAACACTTATTCCTCATTTTTCCAGCCTGTCCTTCCTAAAGAATCTGTATCCAGGCACAGAATGGTTCGGGTCGGAAAGGACCTTAAACTAAATCCAATTTCAATTCCCCTGCCACGGGCAGGGACCTTCCCCTAGACCAGGCTGCTCAGAACCCAGCCATGAGCTGTGTGAGGATCCCACCATATCCCTGTGATCCCAAATTTTCATGTGGTTTGGACAGAGATTGGACCCCAGGCAATACAAGGAACTATGAGACAGATGGATTTGTTCAGCCTGGAAAACAGGCTGAGAAGGGAGGGCTCAGGAGGCCCAAGAGCATCTGCCATGGGAAAGGGTCAGGGAGAAATCTGGGCTGAAATTCCTCATCCACAGGCTCCACATGAGCTGCTTCCTACATCATGTTCCCTGTTAGAAGGGGATTGAAGTCCCGGAATGTCAACTTACCCATCCCAGTACATCCCATCGGGATGCACTGGTAAAACTGGAGCCTGCAGCTGCCACCTTCTGACGAGAAAAGAAAATGCAAATCCCTCATCCCAGCCCGATTCCCAAGGAAGAATCTTGAGGAGAGTTTTGATAGTTTTAAATTTTCACTCTTTCCAAAATTCGGATTTCGTAACAATTTGGTTCCAACCCGCTTTAGGATGAGAAACCCCCTTGTGAAAACAAAATAAACTGAATTTTTCTCCTTATCTAAATTGCCTTGAAGGAGCCAAGAGTTGAATTCCAATGGGAGTAGCTCCACTTGGCTGTTCCAAAGAACCTGAGCACCGTAAAAAGATCCCAAACAAGGTGCCATCATCCCTTCTCCACTGAGGGCTCATATTTTAGATCATTTTTCCTCTACTATTTTGAAATGTGACCCTAAATTGTTGCTCCTCTTGGAACCAGGTTTAACAGGTCTGAGCTCAGGAAAGGGCCCTGCCGTGAAATTCCGACTCTGGAGCGACAACGGGTCACCACATTCCTGCAATTTTAGGAATGAGAGGCAGAAAGGGAGCCAGGAAAAACACTGTGGAAAAAGAGCTGTGGGAAAACCACAGGTTTGAGGCAGGAGCGACAGGAATTGGTGTGAAAGAAAATACACCCAGTTGGTGGTTGTGTCAATTGGGGTGGGGCAGGAGAGCAAGGTGCTACTCACACCTTGTGTTC
>WEIV01016627.1:8739-25609 GCA_013390005.1 Calyptomena viridis | reverse complement strand
ACACTGTTACCAGGAAATCCTCACCAAAAAAAAGTGCTATTTTAATCAGCAATGCAACAAAGCATGGTGTACGTCATTCCAGCTGCAATTTGCAGAGGGTTTGTAATAGCAATCTCTATTCATTGCCAAACCAGAATTCAAAGGACTTTTACCCCCCAAAAATCCCTGATTTTATCAAACAAATACAGTCCAAAGTATAAAAATAATCAGTGCTTAAGAATCTCATCTTCCAAACATGGGAGTATCTATTATTGTCTGAAACTGCCAGCTGAAAAGGGTTCTTCAGCAGCCAATACTGCAAGTCGTAATGACTGTGTAATGAACAGTCATTTCCCATCTCCTTCCCTCTGAGCCCTAAACTGAAGTGCATACAACATGGAAGGCTTCCTTAGGATACAGCTCTTCTGCCAAATGAGGCAGTCACTCTTTTCAGACATGAAACACAACTAAAATATAGGATTATTATTAAATTCAGCCCTCCATCAACCTTGTGAATTCTCTCTTATGCATTCCAAAAACAGGGAAAGAGATGTCCTATGTTACATGTGGGTGAAGGCAGCCAGAAAGAGGGCAAGGAAAGCTTAGATGAAGAAAAATTTTGTACTGTCAAGAAGATTCCTGTGATAGAAATCTTCTTAGTCTTAGATGTCACCTTGCAAAAACTGCATCTGATGATAAGCACATATTTGTCTGTGAAGACATCTGTCTGTTCTTACACTAGAATTTTAATTAATAATCCTTCTGTCTCCTCTGAATATCAGTAGGAGGAACAAGGCTCTTAACTCACATAGTCTGTAAACATACAGATACCCAGATACAGTACATTCAAACAGGGATTAAATTTCCATGAATGGAAAATTTTTTTCAGCTAACCCATAGAAAATGCATTTTTAATTCCTGACAATTAGCCACTTACATTGACTTAGGACTCAGAATGTTTGATTGTAATATGCTCTATGTTCGACTCAACTATTGAGCTTGAAGAAGAGCAAAGATTCTCCTCAACCCACCTTTTCTTGCCCAGAAACAAGCGCAGAAGAGTATCTAACTTTGCCACCAGGCAGTGACTTTCTGATGGAAATTTAAGTGACTTCTAAGTTACTTCACCATAAAGGTTTTTTGCCCTAATATGCACATTAAAAATGCAAATAAAACCTAGAAAGTGAACTTTCTATCTTCCTCCCCTAACAATCATTTGGAATGTAGAATTTAGGAGAAATTTTCATCTGGGAGAAAAAAATTACCACTCAAGGTTATGTGGTTGTGTTAATTGTTCATGACTCAATGCTTAAACCCTGTTGTATGAAAGTAGAGGTGGGCGTAAGAAGTTCTGCATTTGTTGGGTTTATTTCTTTCCACAGATGAAACAGAAGTATATTTTTTCCTCAAAAGGCCTTCACATTGAAATAAAAACTTCCTGTCAGACAGGAATACTCCTAAATACTCCCATGCAACGTCTTCAACGTTTGCACTTTGAAGCCCTTGATCCAGTAGATTGGTTGGGAGCTGAAGGTACCAGTAAAGGTCTGTAATTTTCAAAGACTAAGTAACAGTAATTTAGGAAAGAGTTACAGAGTTAAACAAAGTAGGTGTGTCTTACAGAACTAACCAGATTTTGTTCTGTACTGCCTTCAAATTGTGCCCCTTCATCTGTGTACATGCTAGTACTGCTGTGAACTGCCAAGGTGTCTCTCCCAGAGGTTAAAAAACCTGAATGGTCCACACAGGGCCATAAATGTCTTCTGGGAAACACCTGGGACTGACAACGATTTGTATGCAAAGGGTACTGATCTGATTTCTGCTAACCCAGACATAAAACCAGTATCTGAATGGTACTTTTTGCTGTCACTTGTTAATCTAGCTGTCTCAACCATAAATTAGAGAAATAGGGCACAATCAGACCACAGAGGAGGCCTCATGTTCTTAACGTGTGTGAATGTTTTGTGAATGTTCTAACTTTAAGACCACAGAGTCCTTGAAACACTGTGAAAGAACGTAAATAGGAACTGAGAACATGGGGGCCAAAAGATTATTTGGAAGAGGCTGATTGAGCTTCACTCTCTCACTGACAAGAGAGTAAGAGGTTTTGAGACAGCTAAGCTTTCTCGCGAGATGTACTGTGTGTGGTTTCTATAGTACTGATGACTGCAGAGTGAGATAAACTAACTAAAAGTGCAAAATGCCTACACACCTTGCACTTTTTGTGCTCCACATTACCACTCCTGTGAATTGCTACTGGGCTCAGTTGTTGATGTTTTTTAAGAAGGTATTTGTCTTTCAGAGCAAAAAGAATGCAAGGTTGGTACAATGTAAGCTGGTGACTAAGGTGTAGATCAAGAGTCCACTACAGAGTGTTGCTCTTGTTCAGATAACGGACTGAAATATGTGATCACCTTGTGATCAAGGTGTCCCTTGTTAGAACTGTTCTGAATTCTCTACTCATGCAGCAATGCTAACCAATCATTTCTGATCCTGCACAATCATTGGCATACACTGAGCTTTACAAAGGCAGGGCATGTTTTCAAGAAAAACTTGCCTTTCACAACACAAAGTAAATAATGAGTTTTAGCTGATCTCTTCAATCTTCTTATCATTAAAGAAAATAACATTTCTCAGGGCTTCATTTATTTATCCCTGGAGCAATTCCCCAGTTACTGCACCATGAAATCAAGGTCTACTCAGCTGTTGGAGAGACTTCCCCAGCTTTTTCATAATCCCTTTGTTTTTGTCTGAAATTGCTATTGAAAATTCAATAACTTTCTTATTTATATACGAAGAGTATGCAAACCTGCCCCCAAATCTAAAGGCAGAATGTATATCCGACTTGACTTGACTAAGAGAAATAGGAATGGCTGGTGTTGATAAATCATAACACAGAATCATGCAAACTTCAGACATTGAAAACACATTTCCAGTGCAGCTAAACTTGATTTGTTAGGCTGCATTTTCACTGCCTGTCACCAAGATGTCTCATAAGCCTCCCTTGCTATTTTACTCATGTGACAAAAGCATTGCAGAATATTTTCTCTTTAGTATATTTTTAGCCTTTCCTATATAGTATTTTATATACTGCGAAAGCAGCATTTGAAATTTAAATATTTTGTATACACATATCAAATACTAAATAAAAAGGAGAGAAATAGCAGTAATTTCAGATGGTCAAATAAGGAGCATGCAGCTCCCTTAACTAGATTAATCTGTTTGATTGTAAACTATTATGACTTGTTTGTTTATGCTACCGTAGGATCTTGATCCAAAAAGAGATTGACAGAATAAGAATCTAGAATGTTCCTTATACTGTAGTTTTCTAAAATGTTGCTTAGCAAGTCTAGATGATGCGAGACTCTCATCCCACAAATACTTTAAACTGATCCACACCAACCTTTTACATCTGACATTTTAATTGCAAAAAGAAAGATCTAATTCTATATTGCTTTTCAGTAATTTGCTTAGTACATAGAAATGTTTCAACCAGGAAAAACAATTGTCTAATGAAAATTCAGGGACAAAAAAGGAGAACTGTTATGATGACATGGCTTAAACTTTTGTTTTGTCATGTCCTATCTAAGAAAACATTGATCTTAAAAGAAAACTAATCTTTTTTTCAGCCATATTCCTATTTCATGTCAATCTATGACTAGTAATCTGTGATAACCAGGAGTAATTTCTGAAACATGTAATTATTTTACAAGCCACTAACATAACTATGCTAGAACATGCTTTTTCATTCTTGCTTTTAAAACCAACTCCTTCATGGCTTTCAAGTTAAGCACATTATTTGTATTTTTTGTATTTTACACAGAACCAATCCCTCAATTTTTCTACTCAAAAACAAAGCAAAGGGCAAACTAAGTCCTTCTTCCCTACAGAATTCCCTGAAATGAAGGAATTTTTAAAGACTTAGCAGGGATACTGGAAGATTGACTTCTTACACTTCTTACCACCACACCAGAGAAGGTTATGCAGAACAGAAAGTTACCCAGATTTGTCTCAGAAGTACCAGCTACAAAGATGCACAGTGAGAATCTGAAGGGCCTCTACATCAAACGATCATAGAAGCACAGAGTAGTGTGGATTGAAAAGGACCTTTAAATCTCATCTAGTCTGACCTCCTGCTATGAAGCAGGGACATCTTCCACTAGATCAGGCTGCTGAAAGCTCTGTCCAACCTGTCCTTGAGCATTTCCAAGGATGGGGCACCCACAGTTTGTCTGGGCAACTCCATTTCCTCATCATCCTCATCATAGAATCACAAAATATTACAGGTTGGAGTGGACCTAAAAGATATCTAGTCCTAAGCATGTGCCATGGGCAGGGACACTTCTCACTAGATCAGGTTGCTCAAGGCTTATCCAAGCTGGCTTTGAACATTGCTGGGGTTGGGGCATCCACAATCTCCCTGGGTAACTCTTTCCAGTGTCTAACTACCCTCACAGTAAAAAATTTCTTCCTAATATCTAACCTAAATTTCCCCTCTTTCAAATTGCACACATTACTTCTTGACCTATCACTACAACTCCTGATGAAAAGATCCTCTGTGTCTTCCATGTAGACCCCTTACAGATAGTGGAAGATGTTTATGAGGTCTCCTTGTAACCTTTTCTTCTCCAGGCTGAACAGCCCCAGCTTTCTCAATCTGTCTTTTTAGAGGAGGTGCTCCAGTCCTCTACCCAACTTCTTGGGCCTCCTCTGGAGTTGCTCCAACAGTTCCATGTCCTTATGCTGGGGACACGAGAACTGGATGCAGTAATCCAAGTGGGGTGTCACAAGGGAAGAGAGAAAGATTCAACCCCTCTGACCTGCTGCCCATGCTTTTTTGGATGCAGCCCAGGATTTGGTTGGCTTTCTGGGCTGCAAGCACACATTGCTGGCTCATGTTGAGTTTTTCATCAATCATCATACCCAAGTCTCTCTCTGCAGAGCTGCTCTCAATCACTTCGCATGGAGGTGTGTCTGGGATGCCACAACCCAGCTGTAGGACCTTGCACTTTGCTTTGGTGAACTTCATGGGGCTTGCATTGCTCCACCTCTTGAGCCTGTCAAGGTCTCTCTGGATGGCATCCCTTCCCTTCCTCCAGTGCACTGACTGCACCACACAGCTTGGTGTTATCAATGAATTTGATGAGGGTGCATTCAATACCAATGTCCACGTCATCGAGAAAAATGCTGAACAGTATCAGCCTTAGTACCAATCCCTGAGGGATGCTACTTGTCACTGGTCTCCACATGGACAAGCCATTGACCACAACTCTTTGCATGAGGCTATCCAGCCAGTTCTTTATCCACTGAGTGGTTCACCTATCAAATCTGTGTCTCCAGTTTGGAGACAAGGATGTCATGTGGGACAGTGTCAAACACACTGTGCTTCTGCCCCCATGCACCAATACTGTAACCACATAAGAGAAGGTCACCAGATTTGTCAGGCACAATTTCCCCTTTGTAAAGCCAGGTAGGTTGTTTCTAATTGCCTCTCATAAAAAAAAAAGTCTTCATTATGTCCAATCTAAATCTACCCTCATTCCTCTTAAAACTATTGTCACTTCTCACTACAGGCCTTGGTAAAAAGCTTCTTTCCATCTTTCTTATAATCATCCTTTATATACTGAAAGGCTGCAAAAAGGTTTCTCTGGAGCATTCTCTTCTCCGGGCTGAACAATCTCAGCTTTCTCAGCCTTTCTTCATAGGAGAGGTGCTCCAGCTCTTTGAACATTTTCATAGTCAGAAAGGTGCAAGCCCAATACTTTAAAAATTGCTTTTAATGAGTTTCCAGTTGTATGTCAATTTCTGATATCTGTATTAGTATAAATAATTTCTTCAATAATATACTAACCCTGTCTTTACTGATAACAGATTCGACCAAAAAAAAGAAGAGGTCTGTGGATTTTTACTTCTCTTTCTGTCAGTGTACTTCTGTAAATAGAATGTAAGAACTCTGACACAACATCATCATGAGACAACAACAACATGAGATTTTGCAGCCATTTAAAAAAACAGCCCCAGAACACAACATCTTAAAATATTAAGGAATTAAATCCAAGATTCCATTCGCATTCCCATCCTGGTAGTTTTTATCTATTTCAGGAATTTAAAACTCATGTGGTTATTTAGCAGACATTGGTTGACAAAACGGACTAAAAGCAAATTCCACTTTTGGGCCATCAGAGTCAAGCTCTACTAGTAGTGACAGCACGTATCACCCAAATAGTCCCCTCTCCCACAATTGTTAGCAGACTCCAGGCAGACGTTCTTTGTCTTGAGATTCAGCCAGTGCACAGTCAACAGGGAGCATCCATGTGTACCACGAAGAGCCACGACAAGTCCTTCCTTGCCCACAGTTCCTGATTTACTTCTCAGAGAATAGAGCTTGTTTAGGAATGAGTAAACCACGTTAATGCAGCCCTTTGAGCACATGGTATCTACTGTGCCCTGCATATGGGGACGTTTTACCCAGTCCAAGAAAATACCAGTGACTCTTGCTGGAAACTCCAGCAGTGATCAGGAAGCCTCGCTTATTTCTCTGCCTCTGAAAGAGCAGAGTTTTGATAGGAACAGAAAACCTGACTACTGCTGGCTGCTGACTGCTAAGACAGAGAAGCTGCTGCTTCTCTGCAGCAGCATTTGGCTGTACATCATAAAGCCTCTACTGCAGACTTTAATTTATATCACTTGAAATGAGCCAGCTTATGTGAATGGAATAAATCTGAGGATTTTATGCATTTAAAAAGGAGAAAAAATGTTTGTCAAAATAAAATTGGCTAAGGAGCATATACAGTAATAGAAGACATAATTTTTTAACGAGTGGCAGTCTTGTTAAACTGGACTTTTTTCCTTTCTTTTTTTTTTTTTACAAAGCACGAAGATCCACTGAAAAGCATAGCAGTTGACAAGTTTTCTTTAAACAAACAGCCATTTTGCGACTGCACCACCTTTTGTAACTGTGACATCCTTTAAAAAAATGCACTCATTTTCTCTATTAGGAGCAAATTCACCCTCATGGGTACACTGAGGTACACTGCTCAAAAGCAGCCAAATGTAATTTCATCATATCAAACAATAAAAACACCTTTTGGTCCTAGCATTTGGGTCAGAACAGGTGATGACACATGAGTCAAAGGTACTGTAAGTGGAAATCTTGACAGATTGTTAGTAGGAGACGCATAGAGATACAGATGTATTAGACACATGGTACCCTTCTTGTCCTGTCCCTCACAGTGGCTCTGTCTGTTCTGAAGTGTCAGAGCTCCAGCAGGATATTTACACTCAAACTAATGCCTGACTGAGCATATGCCTGCAGCAGATTTTGGGAGAGGAAAGATACACATATACTCAGAAAATCACAACAAAGCATTTTGCAGATTGTTTAATAGTAGTGATATTGATTTTTAGAACTAAAACTATAACAACCTTATCCAAAGCAAAGAAATTATTAACTAACTAAGCTGACTTCATACTATTCCCATAGAGCTGTGTAGTAGATTCTGATCAGTAACCTGATGCAAAAGGAAATTAAACAGGAAGGCAAGTCTACAGAGATAGCTGGCCAGTAATGCCAGCAATAGATCTTGTGGATGAAGTTCTGCCTCCCCTGACTTAAAAGTGACGTCTCAAAAGATGATTTTTTCTGGAAAAAAGGGATACTGTTATAAATAACTTCAGGCATCTAACTGATCTGAGTTGTCCTATGTAGGCCATTTTCCTTTCCTATTATTACAAGAAATTTTACATCCTGACAGGATGTCTTAAGTGCTTAAAACACTATATTGTAGATGGTATGATCTGCTTCCTAATTGGCCTGAATCCTAGTTCCACTAAAGTGGACACTCCGATAATGAAACTAGAGACAGTTTTGCGATTACTGAAATTGGGAGAGGAAGGATATACATATACTCAGAAAATCACAACAAAGCATTTTGCAGATTGTTTAATAGTAGTGATATTGATTTTTAGAACTAAAACTATAACAACCTTATCCAAAGCAGAGAAATTACTGAAAGGCACTAGAGCAATGCAATAGCAGTGAAAAGCTTTGGTGTTATTAAAGGCAAGTGCTTGTTTTTTTAAAAAACAGAACTACTCAGTGCACAAGATGTTCACCATTGCCCTGGATGTACACAAATATGGTTAGATATTTGCCTAGAACATTCTCGCAAGCATACTGCATCAATAATTAGTATACAAAGAGGTCATGCAAATGCATATAACTTTCAAGGACTTTTCTTTTAAAATTCAGTGTTCAATGTCTATAATTAAAACCTTGTGCTTTGTATCAGTTTATCAGTAATTTTTTTAATTTATTGATCCTGGTTCTTCTTTCTTAATAATGCCAAGTAGAAATTTACATTTCACATTAAGTGGCAGACTCTTAGGTTATGAGTCCATAGGGGAAGACTTTTAACCCTCTCCTTCCTCCCTGCCTCCCAGTCCTTTGCAGTTTTCATAAAGGTCTGAGCTGGGCTTGTTAAAAGGAAATAATGTCAAAGATTATAATTTCCATGGTGTGCATCCTGTAAGTGCTGTCAATCCACTTGGCAATGTCTGGAATACTAGGGAACTGCAGAGCATAGTAATTTTGCATAGCTTTATACCTAAGACAAACACCCATGAAGTCATCTCAGTTGCTGAGCTGAGGCACTACTTATTTAAATACTTGGTCTGCTATGTTGATCATGGCTTGTTGACAATTCTGAGTGCTATTATAATAGAAATTTAAAGCCTAATTTTGCCTCTGGTCTGCTGTTATTCCTGCTTTAGAGCCATTTAATTTACATTTTAAAATAGATTTAAGTCTGACTCACAATAATTGATCCCAGGAAAGCAACTAACTCTATGACAAAATGTGAGTCTACTTTCCTTTTTGTGTCCCAACACAGGCTTGAAGTTTCTACTTAGACTCTGTTTTACTTTTACAGCTTTCTTCCTTGCTTTTCAGAGGTAGCAAGAAAACAGGGTATTGCAAACCCAACAAGTAAATGAAAAGCTTTGACAATGGAAAGTTTGAGGCTGGGAGAAGGAATTATGTCTCCCTGGTTCTCAGAAAGATTCCCTCTCTTACTTTGTTGAATCAAAGATCCAGAAATCACACCCAAGTGTTGTTAGATGGAATTAATGATGTTGGGATCACAGCTACTTATTTACCATAAGCAGCTCGAGGGAACAATCTCAGAACAGGGTATTTTTTACAATTTTGAACAAAGAACTCAGCAACACCTCCCAGCAAATCCAGCCCCCCCCCCCAAATCATCCAGGTAGTCTCAATGTCTTCTAGTGTCTCATTTATGGAGCAATGCTGCCATCTAGCGTCTTCTTTCAATCATTACTTGAGTGTGGGGGCTTGTTACTTCATCCATACTCTGAATTGCCCAAACTTGGGCTACCTTTCCATGCCGGCAAACCCCAAAATAAGCACATGCCAGTTTCATTAACCTTTGACTCCCTACCTTATTGTTTTAACTACCCTTAAGACATAACATTTATCTTTACTTAAAGACCATCTACCCTATTCCTTAGCTAAAACAATTCCCTATTGAATTAGCCTTCTTAGTTAATGCCTTTCTACTGATTAAGTATTCTAGGCATAGATCTTCAAGAATACTTTCTGCAGGTGGNAAATCACACCCAAGTGTTGTTAGATGGAATTAATGATGTTGGGATCACAGCTACTTATTTACCATAAGCAGCTCGAGGGAACAATCTCAGAACAGGGTATTTTTTACAATTTTGAACAAAGAACTCAGCAACACCTCCCAGCAAATCCAGCCCCCCCCCCAAATCATCCAGGTAGTCTCAATGTCTTCTAGTGTCTCATTTATGGAGCAATGCTGCCATCTAGCGTCTTCTTTCAATCATTACTTGAGTGTGGGGGCTTGTTACTTCATCCATACTCTGAATTGCCCAAACTTGGGCTACCTTTCCATGCCGGCAAACCCCAAAATAAGCACATGCCAGTTTCATTAACCTTTGACTCCCTACCTTATTGTTTTAACTACCCTTAAGACATAACATTTATCTTTACTTAAAGACCATCTACCCTATTCCTTAGCTAAAACAATTCCCTATTGAATTAGCCTTCTTAGTTAATGCCTTTCTACTGATTAAGTATTCTAGGCATAGATCTTCAAGAATACTTTCTGCAGGTGGATAGCTCAGCTCTCTTCTAATTTTCTAAATCTCCATTTATCTCTCAGTCAAGCATGACCCTAGGCAAAAGCATTTACATCATGAAGTGCAGCAGATCCCAACTGAGCCTCAGCAAAATCTCACGGTCCTAACTTTAAGATTCTCTGGTTTTACAAGGCATAGGTACTAAATGCTCAAAAGCCATATTCAAAAATTACTATCTTTATATCATTGTACATCACCATTTCTGTAACTATACAGACATATACGATCTTAATGTTTTTCAACTGAAAAAAACATTGTGCAGACCTCAGTTTGTGTTATACAGAAAAAAACTTCCAATACACACTGTCTAGACTGGTGGTTCAATATATTTCCAGATCCCTTTCCCAAATCCCAAAGAGAGATTTTAGTTCTCACTGAAGGCTAGCAGAATTCAGTTACTTGGCAATTTGTTTGCATTTAACATATGAAACACTGAAAAATTCTTAATGCAATTTTAATATTAAGTTAAAGAAAACTTTATAGCTGTGAACTGAATTGCTGCATGTGGGAAGGAAACAAGAGTCACCTAGAAAGATTGCAGTGACCATCCAATAAAATGACAATAATTTTAAACTTGCTGCTAAAACATGCATGTTTTTACACCCCTTTTTGTCAACTATCTTAATTTTCAAATCCCACTACAGATTTTTCTCTAGCCACAGCAGTGATTTCTGTATGAAGCACTTAAAAAGGTTATGGTATTGACGCTGTGATTCCTACAACATTTAGATGTGGATGAGACTCCTGAGGACACAGGAACCCTACATTCCTATCATAAATGTTCTGTCAGTACTGAGGGAGACACTTCCAGCCACTATTAGACTAGCTAGCAATTATAGGTGGTTTACTTCTTTCTATTCCTGATGCTAAACTAAATGCTACTCTGACTTCAAATGATTTCCAATCAGGGTCTACAATGCAAAAAGTTCAGATTAATCTAACAAGTTCAGCTAATAGAAGACTAAAGCCTACATATGTAAATGAGTGTCAACGTCTCTCTCAGACTTTACATCCACCAGTCTGTTGAGGATGGCCATGTATACATAGCTAGATTGCCTTTTTCAAAAACACATTCACTTTTTTGCAACTCTTGCTGTCAGCTGTCTACTCAGAATCTGTCATAGTTAGAGGACCCAGGAACAGTTTATCACCACGTGGATATAGCCAAAACTGTATATTTTATACCATCTATGTAATTTCTGATGGACTGTTACTAATGAATCGTTTTTTCATCGGCTGCCCAGGGCACACCTCACACCTCAAGCCACAACAGATAAGGAAAGAGACAAATCATGCAAGGCAAGTGAGTGTTTCTTTACTCAGTTGTGATAACTCCCCTCTGGGGAGCCACTAACACCTTCACACCCAGCTGGAGAGGTCCTCTCTGCTAATGGACCCAGCTGCACTGACACAACAGGCAGTTACAATGACCTAGATCATCAAAGAGTCAAAACATATCCCATCATTCACAGAGTTAAACCACCCATTGTGAATCTCCCTGCCCTGGGGGAGATACCAGGTATTCCTACCTGAACCTGAGTATATATAATCTTCTAGTTTTGGGACTTTGTGTACCATGCATTGGATCTCGAGGGGGCCACAGNCTGTGATCATCATCCTGACCAACAGGGTTCCTTCCCTTCTAATTTATACCCAGGGGGACCTCACGGTGCTCAGCACAGGAGCTAATAAGCACCATGCTGTTCTTGTCCCAGGGTGCTGGGTTATATCCTGTTGTTGTGGGTCAGAACCAGTTTTATTTTGTATCATTGTATGTATTGTAATCTTTTTAGTAAATTATAAGTCTGATTTGTAATCTCTCTTAAACTGGGTTCATTTCTTCTGCTGGCTTACTTTTAAATCAGCACAGAATCACAGAACCATTTGGGCCAGAAAACATCCTTATGATCATCAAGTCCAGCCACTAACCTTATACTGCCAAGTAAACTACTAAACCATGTCCCCAAATGCCACATCAATACAATTCTTAAATACTTCCAGGGATGGTGACTCTACCACTTCCCTGGGCAGTCTGTTCCAATCCTTGACAACTCTTTCAGAGAGGAAATTTTCCCTACTATCCAATCTAAACCTCCCCTGTCACAACTTGAGATCATTTCCTCTGTCCTATCACTATTTACTTGGGAAAAGAGACTTACTCCCACCTTGCTACAACCTCCTTTCAGGAAGTCATAGAGAGAGATAAGGTTCCCCACCATAAGCCTCCTTTTCTCCAGGTTAAATACCCTACCTCCCTCATCAGCTCCTCATCAGACTTACCAGCTCCATTGCCCTTCTCTGGATATGTTCAAGCACCTCAATGTTGTGAGGGCTCCAAAACTGAACACAGGACTCGAGATGTGGCCTCATTGGCACTGAGTATAGGAGGACATTATTTCTGAAACAAGCCAGGACGCCATTGGCCTTCTTGGCCACCTGGGCACACTGCTGGCTCATGTTCAGCCCTTGTTGACCAGTGTCTCAGGTTTTTTTATGCCAGGCAGCTTTCCAGCATTTTTCCCTCAGTCTGGAGTGCTGCACAGGGTTACTGTGACCAAAGTGCACCTTACTGAACCTCTGGTTCACAACTGGCCTCGCCACAGCAATCCACTCTATCCAAATCCCTTTGCAGATCCTTCCTTCCCTCTAGCTGATAAATATTCCCATCCAACTTGGTGTCATCTGCAAACTGACTGAGGGTGCACTCGATCTCCTTGCCCAGGTTATCAATAAAGACATTAAACAGATCATTACTCAGCCCTGGACAACACCACTAGTGGATGACCACCAGATGGATTTAACTCAATTCCCTACCACTCTCTGGGCTTGGCCATTCAGCCATTTTTTTATCCAGCAAACTGTGCACCCATCTGAGCTGTAAGAAGTCAGTTTCTCCAGGAGAATGTTGTGGGAAACAGTGCTGAAGTTTGGTCTGTATGTGTCACATGATGGCACTCAAGATGATATGCTCCATGACCTTCCCTGGCAGTGAGGTCAGACTGACAGATCTGTAGTTCTCAGGATCCTTCTTCTGACCCTTCTAGTAGATAGGCATCACACTTGCTAACTTCCAGTCAACTGGAACCTTTCCAGCTAATGAAGACTGCTGGTAAACAATGGAAAGTAGTGAGCTCTTGCACCAGTTCCCTCAGCACCCTTGGGTGGATCCCAATTGACCACACAGACTTGTGTATATCTAAGTAGTGTAGCAGGTCACTGACCACTTGCCCTTGTATTATGGGGGTTTCATTCTTCTTCCTGTTTCTCTACCTCATCCTTTTCCTCATCCTTTGTCATTGTCTTTCCTCCTGCATATAACAAAGAATGGAGATTTTTCTTAACCCTCCTTTTGTATTTACAGGAACATTTTATATTGCCTTTTACTGCAGGAGCCAAACTGACTTCTAGCTGGGGTTTGTCCCTTCCAATTTTCTCACTGCATAACCTCCTTGTAATCCTCCGGAGTATCCTGCCAATGGTCTCTCAAAGGTGATACACTCTCCCTTTTCCCAAGTTCCAGCCAAAGTTTCCTGTTCAGGCAGGCTGGTCTTCTTCTCTTAATATTTTAAGCACAAAAAAATCATTAATCTAGCTTGCACAGGATATGATCTTCCTCACTCCTACAATGCAACTTCATGTTTTTGGTGTTTTATTGACAACTAAACAAAGGTGGGGTTTTACAATACACGAACTCAAAGCTGCTGTTTCACTTGGTCCATCCACTGCATGTACGGGCATTAGGGGCAGATAGGAGTAAATATTGGCTGACAGTGGCAAGTGAAAATACGAGGAAGCAACGGTAGGACTGGAAGGTCTTCTGATAGATGAACAGCTTTGAGTGGCTGACATAACCATTCACAAGTGCTTGCTATTTTTCAACAGTCTCATTGCCAGCTTCTGACAATGTTTTTAAAATATAATTTTAAATTTATTTACATTCTAAGGTTATTATAAGACATGCACTAGTGTGTTTATGAATAGTTTGTCTTCTCTGAAATGAAGACATTGTTGTGATTTTCTTCCTCATTTCTGAATATGTACCCAGCTACTGGTTGTCACAATTTAAATCTGTCTAGTCTAGATCTCCTATTTAGGAGCCTAGATAGGCTCATCTCTTTCTCACTCACTGACTGTTAATTATCACAGATAGGCATGCATCTCTGCCTGCCTAGAGACAGAAGGGGCAGCTGAGATGGGCAGAGAGCAAGTGTTGTGCCTTTAGCCAATAGTGAAGTAGTTAGATAACTTTCTACTAATTATGTTAGAATATGCAAACCTTCTGATGTGTATAAATGTCTATTCTGTAAACAATAAATTGTTACATTTCGGCACCCCATGAACACACAGCAAACGTGTAATCAATGTCGCCCTGGCCGTCCCGACTGCGACAGTTAATGCTCTGCTCACAAGAATAATCACCAGTTTTATTAAATAGTGTAATTAAGCAATTATGTTGAAAGGCTCCAAAACCTTAAATGACCAATCCTTTTCAGCAACCACACTCCAGTGAAAGCAGCAGACACTATGGCTAACTTAAAAGGATGTGACATAACTCTCGCAGTATCTTATTCCTTGGCAATTGAGGCCACTTAATTTCTGTAAGAATAATATTTTCACTGGGCCTAAGAATGACCTGAAATTGAAAAAAGTGGCTAGAGTTTTGATTTCATTTTATCTTATCTTTCAGTAGCATTTTATCTCATTGTACCTAAGCAAAAACTTAAGTATCGTCTATGCTTTAGAGCTAAGAAAAGTGAAGTATGTTCTCTAAAAATCTTGCTGTGAATTAATAGTATTCCTCCTTGTGAATGATCTGTTTCTCCACAGACAGTATTTGAAAGTATTTTGAGCTTCACTTATAAATTGTTAATATGATGTGATTGTTGTTCTTAACACTGCAGTGTTTCATTTTATCTCTTTCAACCCAGAGACAGGTCAGCATGAATATAGTTGCAGGCTCTGTTGTTGACCAAAGAGCTGGCAGAACAAGGAGCCTTTGCATACCAATCTGCTATAGCAGAAAACAGATCAATAGTTTTGATATCTTCACAAAACAGATGTTCTCAAGTATTTTTTCATAAAACTGGTAATTAACTGCTTTAACTATTAAAAAAACCCTCTGTTGACAAATTATATGTGAAACTGAATAACCAGAGAACATCCTATAACGAGTTTTTAAGTCTTTCTCTTTGAGACTACCAAGTAACAAGTTTCTCAGAAAAGACAGATGCTGTCTCACAAGAAAACAATGAAAAAAACCCCACCAAGAAAAAATTCTTGTTCATTCCCGAGTTAATTCTTTTGACATGCATTTAACAAATCCTGTTTACTTGCCAGAAAATTAAACAAACAACAAGCACTGCTTTAGCAAATCACTAGCTGGCTCAAGTGTTTTTCATGAAGTAATCTTTCTTTGTATAAATATAAGACAGTAAAAAAATAGATCTTGAAACGAGTAATGACATCTGTAAGCTCCTTCTGTGTGTTCTGCAGTGATAAAACATGGCCAGAGACTATAGGAAGAGAGAAGGTTGCCATGCAGACCAGCAAAACAGCCCTCTAAAATGACATACTGACCCACTTTCAACTACCAGCACTTGCTGACCCTTTGTTGAGTGTGAGGTTGTTCCAAGTTTTTGCTGTTTTCCACCCTTTTAGTTCTCATTTCTAAAGGGACAAGCCTGTCTCTGTCATTGTTTTCTTCTCTCTCCACTAGTATGCATTGAAAAAGGGCAGATTGTTTCACATGACTGTCTTTGCTCTAGATAATTAAAAATAATCTTTCATCCCTTCCCTTCTTAAGAACATGCTGTGGAAGAAATATGGAACTTGTTATCACCAAAATTATGATACAATTCCTGATCAGAGTAGTTCTTCTATGAAGAATCACACTTTAATTGTTACTCTTGGTGATACTGAAGGATAATAGCGTAACATTATACTAAATATTGCCACTGCAATAGTAAAAAGACCTGTTTCCCTTTTTTGAGCATGATGTGGAAATCCCCTTTTGAATTCAGGTTCAGATGTTGTGATTTAATCTAAATCTTTTGCTTCTCCTTCTTCCAAAACCAGCAGAGGTTTAAAGAGAACTGTATTTTTATTGGAATCATGTGCTCTGCCTAAGTGGTCAAAATAATTTTTCTAAAACTACCGGTTTTGTTTGGTTAAGGTTGATTCCTGAGGTCTAGAGAGGTAACAGAATTTAGATTGTCTTCCTCTTTTTCACATGGAGTCTACAGTGGAGCTCTGCCAGCTCAAGTTGTTTTTCCTGAATGCGAGTTACTCAGTTGAGCTTTTCTGTATCTGTCACTTTTCACAAGTGGAGAAGCAACCTTTCTTCATCTCTTTCCTCTATTATATATATGTACTACAATGCATAGAAAAATGTGTGGCCCCAAGGATTCAGTATAAGCAATAAGTGGGAAAACATAAATATAGAGAATTTTGGAAGTGAATTATGGAAAAAAAAAATCTCTGCTTTATGCTATTTGAAAAGTATTCTTGGACATTCACATAGCTTCAACAAACTGATGATACAGTAACAATCTCCTGCCAAAACTTTTTAAATCCTGGGAGATGTGTCACAACAATAAATACTGTAAAGTTATCACAATTAAGGAAGTATCTACTTCTCACTATATATGTGTTTTGTCTGTGGGTATGCACTTGTAAATGAGACAAAACCAGGTTTGTGAACATCAGAACC
>WEIV01016626.1:10238-34176 GCA_013390005.1 Calyptomena viridis | reverse complement strand
AGTTTATTATGTAGTTTTCTGAAGACTGTGTTCATACTGAGCAGCCTTCATTTCCTCACAGCTCTTAACTGCTGAGAGACCGTGCTTGCACCTTTCCCACAAGTATGTATGAATGCCCCAAGATAAGCCTACAGCTCAGGGTGTGATTTCCCTGTCAAATTTCTTTCCAAGCAAAACAATATTTGTTGAAGGCAGTGAGCACTAAATTGGATAGCAGGATTTTACTGTCATTATTAGCACCTGCATTTCTTGCAATACTGAAGGATGAACAAGACATGGGTCAGTGCAGAAGCAATGAGTGAACTGCAGCAGGTGTTGACTGTATCATAGTGAAAGAGTCTAACTAACCAAAATTGGTGTCTTACTTCTGGAAATATTGCAAGTTTAAATGCTTGACTCCAACCAGGTATGGTTTATTTTAAAAGCATGGTCCATTTTATACATAATATCAGTCATCTGAAAGATTCCTGGCAAAAGATTTCCTTGACTGAACACGAAGCTTCACCAAATACAGAATTTTTACAGAAAGTGTAGATTCTTTTTAAATTTTTGTTAGCTACAAAGAAAGGATGTTTTCCTTATCATATTTATTTCAAGATGCAATTGAGCAAAATGAGTTCTGGTGGATTTAGAANATTGAGTGTAGTAGGGGAAAAAAATTCAGTAAAATTTCAGTATTTGCACCAAAACATATTTGGAAATTGCTACAATAACTAACTACATTTGCATGATGGGTTGACCTTGGCTGGATGCCAGGTTCCAAATCTGTCAAATCTCAATTGGTGTCATTTTTAGATGTTTTCTAATCTATATTTTCATTCAGTGTTTTCACTTGGATGGAGAAAACAGTGCAGATTTAAGGAAGAAGAGAAACCATAAAACTCTAATTTAAGCATAAGCCTCTGTTGATTCTTCTGGGAACTAATGTAAATTTGCTTTTTTTCATACTTGTCCTGTGTATATGCTGCATTTGTATGTGATTCTTTTTGAATATGAAGTTTTTCTTGAAGCATCTTACCAGTAGGGTGATTCAGAAGAGCTGATTAATTATCTACGTACATGTGTATGAGCAAATATTTCCCACAGAAGCAGAAGCTGAACAGGATATGTATGTTACAGTTAATTGTTGCAAGAAGGGCTATATTTAAAACAAAAATATCTGGAGAGAGGCACTGATTTCATAGAATTTTTACAGTGATTGCATGGGAACCACTTTAAAATTCAATCTCTAACACTGCATACTATCTTTCAGAATCAGATCCTGTCCACAGTTTGGAGAGGATGAGTACAGCTTTCAATACAGCAGTCAATAATATTTCTCTTCGCCGTGCAAGGCAAGACCAGCATATTTCCGCTTAGTGGCATTATCCAGAATTGACCAGACAAAGCCACCATAGAAGTAGAAGACATTTTTGGCATTAGCTGACAAGTATATTCAGATTATAATGAAAGGGACATCAAGACTTTGTCTGGTAAAAGAGATCATCGTACCTGCTCAATAGGAAAAATTAATTTTCAAAAACTAAATTTCAGGAACTTTTTTCAAGTTTTGTGGTTTTTTTTATTTTCCTCTTCTCTTGCTTCTCTACAGTCACCAAGTTTGGAAAATTGAATTCCTAAATCTTTTACATTCCCTCAACAAAAGGAATCAAGTTCAACTCTGTGAGCTATATTAGCTTAGTGCTCAGTGAGTCAGAGAAGGTATTCATAATGTTACTCTACCTGCTTTACTCTCTAACTGTTTTTACTTAGCCGATCACTGAGGTAAGAGGTGCTAAGCAGCAGCACTAGTGAGATGGAGGGAGGGATTAAGGGAGGGAGGGATTGAGGGAGGGAGGGAGAATTGCTATTGGAATTACTTACTACAAGTGATCAAGAATGAATATTGAAACACACAGTTGGGTGTATAATTTGGGCACAGTATAAGTTCTATACTCACATATAATTAACTCTCCATCAGTTTTGCACTAAATATTTTATTATTTGACAGCAAATGAAAGTGCATGTGTTTTTAATTGGTAAGTTTTGTTATGTCATCAATGAGAATCATTGCTCAAGGTAAGACTTGGCACTTACTTAACAATAAATAGCCATTTTTAATGCTGCTCCCCAAAACAAGCCTAAGTCCTCATCAAAAACAATGCATCACTTCTCAGTGAAAGAGTGTTTAAAGCAGAAAATCCTTTCCTAGTATGTTTGTATTGTTGAAAACAGTTAATTCGTCTTTATTTTGTGGCTCACTCACCTTTACCTGGGTGCATTTTCCTCTGTCTTCACATGATGCCATTCTATTCAGCTAACAATAGTTTCAGCATTCTATAACCTACTTTTAAAATAATCGTCTTTAAACACACAGAATATGTAAAGTAGATATGCAGAAACAAAGAAAAAGAATGCATAATAGGCACAAGAGACATTATTAACAAAACTATTTTGGATCCAGAGTCCTAATATATTTTGCCATTAAAGATTCCAGAGCAATCACAATGTAATGGATGCTGCATGGAACACTATGGCTTGTGCAGTCTTCAAGTAATCACTCAAGTCATTCAAGTAATATTATTGTGGTTCCTACTTATGTTGTCACATTTTGGAAAAGGACAGCTGACACACATTTAGTGTTTTCTTATCCAGCAGGTACACATTTATTGGCTGAGCTTGTTGCTGCTTCTGCAAGTCTTGAAACAATTTGCAACTGCACATTTCAACACGTCTCT
Source organism: Calyptomena viridis (assembly GCA_013390005.1). Lineage (NCBI taxonomy): Eukaryota > Metazoa > Chordata > Aves > Passeriformes > Eurylaimidae > Calyptomena > Calyptomena viridis. The sequence goes on along the minus strand of WEIV01016626.1, from coordinate 31,459 downwards.
GTTGAATTCAAATATTTGAATACTGTATACATAAGATGATAGAAAGTAATTCCATTAAGATCCCTGATAAGAAAAAGGTTTCAGAGAGATGATTTTGAACCTCTAAGTATACTGAAAGTTATGTTGCCATCGCATATTTGCCAGAGCTTGGTGTGGATTATTAATAGTCATTACTTAGTCAACTCTTAAAAGTTAGTCTGGGATGTTAATTGGGATGCTGATTCTTATATTGTATTCAGATAATTTTCCTGTTAATTTCTTACCTATGATGAAAAAATACACAAAAAGTCCCACTTGAAATATATAGACAGATATTGTAACATAAGTCATTGACCTATTAACACTTTGGCAGCCTTCTCCATAGGAAATGAAATAGCTCAAAAGGCATCATTTATTTGATGAATTTCATTATACTTTTTCCAGTTCACAAATGATTCATGAACAAATTGTGAAATCTCCACATTTGTTCATTATTTAAAATAATTCTCATATTTCTGCAGTAAACCATCATTCATTTAATATATCAATAGCTTGAAGTCTCCACAGTTTTTGTTATGCTGCAGTGGGTTTGCTGTCAAGTAGTGTAGCATGAATGTTCAACCACCAGAAACACTGTTTTGGTACTGCATATTTAATTAAAAAATCCCAAAATTCCTGTAATCATTTTTTTTTTAATGGTGTAACTTCAAGATCAATTTTAACAAATATCTGTCCTTTAGTATAAATCTTTGGTATTAACCTTTGATATTTTATCTTTTCATGAATATCTATATTAGTGAAACTAATCCCTATCCAAGGAAAATTTGAGATGTCTAAATTGTTAAAATTCATTATATCAGTGATTCTGTATAAACAAGTGTCTTTACTCTGGAAAGTCTAAAGAACAAAAAGATGGCATTAAGCCCTACATAATAACTTTGATACTATTATCATGCATATTCTGACTTTAGTGGCAGATAGATCAGGATCAAGAATTCTTACATGAAATCATGGAACTGTAATTAATATGCATTTATTTTTAAACTAAAATGAAAGAAATAGTCTTAAATACAGAGTTTGTGCTATCTGCCTACTATCTAGCCTTTATGCTGTTTTAGTGGTAAACATTAATGGAAATACTTAGAGTTAACTTGAAGCTGGTAAAATGAAAAACCTCTTTCTTACTTGTTTATGTTTTCAAGAGCTTTATTACTGTTTATAGAAAAACATCAGATTCTGAGCTAACATTTAAGGATTAAAGCACACTCATAAAATACACGCAAGATGCATATGTACATATAAGCACACAAACACACATATGCAACCCTCAGAGTAAATAGGAAATAAAAGTAGCTTTGGAGTACACAAACTTACCTGCATTCACTGTTTACGTATTTCTGAGCTTTTCTGTAATCCTGATAATTAGCCTCCTGGTATTGGGTCTGTTGAAGAGCCTGCAGTGCATTAGAAATGTCAAAATGAATCATGGTAGGAAACACTATAGAAGATCTACAACAAGTACAGAGGGAAGGATTATTAAAAGCCAACAATACCTCCCACTTCATTCCCTTATTACTTGAAAAATATTAAGGAAAAACTGAAATACAATTTGATAATTACGGATGAAAAGCAAAGAACTAAAGAAATAAAATTATGGAAGGAAGTATAATTGAGACAAGCAAATGTTGTTAATTTTCTTTTGTTATTGGGCTGGTTTTTTGGATTTTTTTTTTTACATAGAGCAGAAGAAAGAAACCTTTCCCAGGTTGTAATAAAATATTAATACACTAAATGATTTTTGTTTTGGGTTTTTTTTTTCCTACTGGTCACATTTAGCTAGGCAGAAATTTAAAAATTCTGCTGGCATGTTTGTTTGGAATAAAAAAGCCTGTAGGTCAAGTCTTTCTGAGAGAATGCCAAATGTCTTTGTGTCCAGTTATTTATGGTTTCAGATAATTGTACAGAAAATATCAAATTTGCATAGTGTGATTATTGCTGATTATTTATCTAGCAGTCAAAATGTTTCAGTGGTTCCTAGGATGACAGATTGACAAGTACTTAAAACTCATTCATTTTATGAAATTTGCATGTAATTAGGCAATAATGAAGGGGATGTTTGTGGACAGCGGATTATACTACAATATACTGGAAGCGATTCAAATGCTTGACAAAGTGTTAACATTATCTTCAGTTTCAACTAAGTCTTGAATGTCTGGCTCTAAAAATTAGTAGGAAAATAAAATGGGTTATGGAAAGTTACTGAATGTTTTGCTAGAACAAAGTATATGTTTTTTACTCCACTCTGTCTAGTCCTACTTTTTTTGTGCAATGTTGATGAATTGTACTTTAGATATTTAACTCATATCACATTCTGTGCAGCTCATCTGTAATAGTTTTGATGCCACTGCTTTGGTCATTATCTCAGTGAAATCTTGTGAAGAATAGCTTTCTTTCATTTCTTGACATCTGTGTAATATCCAAATTTTAAAGTTCCTGTTTTTAGATTCATACCAAGAAGAAATGTGATTTTGAAGAACTAATTCATTACACAAGATATAATAAGTTTCTTAGCCAGTTATTTCTGGACAGAATATTTAATTTTATGGTGCACACTTTAATTGGAAGTGATTTTCACCAATACCTTGTGGTAGCTCACAACTACAAACGACTCCTACTTGTACAAAGGTATAAAATTAGTTCAAATGTCCCGACATCATATTTTCTTTACTATGGTGTTGATTCTTGTTTCAATGGTATGAGCAGCTATATCTCTGATTTAGGGGATTTTATGTATATGCTTCAAATGCACTTCTATAACTCGCTCAGTGGTCACCTTTTTAATACATACTAGTGTGCAGGGACCTTTGTAATGAAGCACATTATAATCAGCTGTTTTCAAATATTTCTCTCTAATTTTTAGAGTATATTTTCCAATTTAATTTAATATGCTGTCAAAATAACAGTAAAGGTGCCATAAACTTTTGTAACAGTTTCTACATATTTTGTAGATTTCTATATATGGGATCTGTAAAGCAAACACAATAATCAAGGAATTGCCTACACTGATCAGTAGAAGAGATATGCATTTTAAAAATCTGCCTATGCTGTTTTAGGAATTTAAAATCAATGTCTATTACAGATCAATTCACACTGCTAATAAAACAGATGTAAAACCATGTCCACATCTAGTGGTTTTTTTCCACAACTTTCAATTTTTTTCACCAATTTTTTCAAATGATTGTGGTGCCATCTCTGTTCATTTTCACTCGGGGTAGTAGTTTAAGCTCCCACAGAGGATTTAGCCTCTAGTGTTTGTGGCCAGAATGGTAGGCTTCTCCCACAGAGTCTCTTCATGATTCCTTGTAATTTCTGAAAGACTGAATTTTCAGTCCTGCCCCTTTGAAGCATTGCAGGCTTCTAGAAGAAAGATGCAAGTGTTATTGATGCAGCATCAAGGATGCAAGAGAAAAGCTTTACACTGCCTTCCACAGCATTCTCCTGGAGAAACTGCCTGCTCATGGCTTAGAAAGGTGCTCCCTGTGCAAAAAACTCTCTGCATGGCTGGGCCCAGAAAGTGTTGGTGAATGAAGTAACATATCCATCTGGCAGCTGGTGGTGTTCCCTAAGGCTCAGTGTTTGGGCCAGTCCTCTTTAACACCATTATTGATGATCTGGATGAGGTGATTGAGTGCACCCTCACTCAGTTTGCAGAGGACCCCAAATTGGGCAGGAGCGTTGATGTGTTGAAGGGCAGGAAGGCTCTGCAGGAGCATCTGCACGGGCTGCATTGATGGGCTGAAACCAATGTTAACAGGTTCAACAAGGCCGAGTGCTGGGTTCTGCATTTGAGTCACAATCCCATGCAGCACTACAGACTTGGGGATGAGTGACTGGAATGCATCCCAGTGGAAAAGGACCTGGGCTTGCTGATCAACAGCAGCTGAACGTGAGCCAGCAGTGTGCCTAGGTGGCCAAGAAGGCCAATGTCATCCTTGCTTGGATCAGAAATAGTGTGGCCAGCAGGATGAGGGCAGTGATTTTCTTTCTGTACCCTGCACTGGTGAGGCTTCACCTCAAATCCTGTGTTCAGCTTTTGGTCATTCACTACAAGAGAGACATTGAGGTGCTGGAGCATTTCCAGAGAAGGGCAACAGAGTTGGTGAAGAGTCTGGAGCACAAGTCTTATGAGGAGCAGCTGAGGGAGCTGGGGTTGCTTATTCTAGAGAAAAGGAGATTGGGAGGGGACCTTATCATTCTCTACAACTACCTGAAAGGGGGCTGTAGCCATCTGGGTGTTGGTTTCTTCTCTCAAGTGATAAACAACAGGATGAGAGGAAATGGACTCATGCTGCACCACAGAATATTTAGACTGAATATTAGGAAAACCGTCTTCATGAAAAGTGTGGTAAAGCATTGGAACAGGCTGTCAAGGGAAGTGTTTGAGCTACCATCCCCAGTAAGCATTCAAGAAAAATGTGGATGTGTTACTCGGAGATATTGTTTAGTGGTGGAGCTGGTGGTGCTGGTTAACAGTTGGACTCAGTGCTCTTAGAGGTTTTTTCCAATCTGATTGATTCAATAAAACAATTGTAGATATCATACGCACTTAACGACTTCCTAAAGTAATCTATATCTCCAGAAACTATGTGTATCAGCTCCTGGAAAGCTTGCTTTTATGATGACTTTTATGATGACTTGACAAGCATTGAGACTCCACCATCTTCTTGCAGATCTAATTCTAATCAATAAAAAGGTATGACTCCTGATTATTAAAAATCCATGTCATCCTGTGAAAAATAAAAGGGATATATACAACAGCAGTTTAACTAAAGGTAACTAGTGTTATGTGAGATAAAAAACCACCCCATCTTTGCTAGCATGTATGCATGTAGGATTTTTGCACTCCTATCTTCTGCAACACAAACATGTCCTCTTTTCTGACACTGATCGTCAGGTGTATTCCCATAGCAAAATTCTTATCAAGAAGTTTAATCTCTACATGTCTAATACAAGATCTTCTACCCTTCTTGCCAAAGCAAATCGCTTAAACATTTGCTCAGAAGCAGGAAAAAATTCTATACTCACTGATGACTACATATTGAGTTTTGTCAAAAATTTTGGGAGCATTTTACAGAAATTATTTCCTGTTACAGAGGCAAAAATGTCAGGAGAAGTGGGAATGCATTCAAGACCTTGACGGACCTTTCTCGATTAGTTTTCTGCATAGTATTCTCAAATGCTTTACGCAACCTGAATTAATTAATAAATCTATCCCCTTCATTATCTAATTAACTCATTCAACTGATTTTTTTCCCTTGTCTTTAAAAAGCTGTTCAGTTACTAACATTTCAGCATCTGCTTCTGTATTCGAATGCAAGGCAAAAGGATCTGATAGTTCTTTTAACTTGTTCCGGCATGTGAAATTTCAGAACCTTCACATTCTCCCCCAGCATATTGTTAGCTACCCATCTGGTTGACTTTTCAATGGAAGGGTTTTCTAGTGTCAGAAAAGCCATATGAGAGAAAGGAGACGATTAGATAGAGCACAAAAGGACCATAAGCCATATTCTTAGGCACAAGGAAAACAAAGTCACTCTTTATGGTTTCAGATAGAGGAATAAGAAGAGAAGACAGCAGTTGTATACTATACAAGGTGGTAGTTAGAAAGGTTAGAGTATGATACCTAAGCTTCTGTAGCAAAGAAAAGAATGAAATGTTCATTCTTTCATTTATTCATAGAAGATGACAGTACAAGAAAAAGTCTTTTGTGGTTCCTGAGGGCTTCCCTAGTCTCAGAGGTTCTTTAAACTGCATCCAAATTTTTGCTTTGGACCCCTTTTTAAAGGTCTTTCATGCATACAGAGTGATTTTGGAGCTGTGAAAGGATTTGAATTATGGAGTTCAATAGTAAAGAATACTAGATTATTCCTTTTAATGTATTAATTTCTTTCCCACTACTCACTGTGCTACTCATTATTTTGATTTCCGCAATTAAAATTACTTAAAAATAATTTAAAGGACCCTGACTAGAAATACAGTTCTGAGTTATAGTTTGTTCTTCATGAGCTGTCAGTTTTAACTGAGCTACAGCTGGTGTTTACTGGTTTTGGAGGTATTTGATGGGCAGTAGTACTGATTAGTTATCTGTCTTCACACTGGATTATTTTTGGTTTTTAAAGGAATAGAGAGAATGCACATGGGACTTTGCTCTCAGATTATACATTTTTTATGCTCTAGGACCGTTCCTCAGTTATCAGTCTCCTTGCCTTACTTTTGTATGTTACTTGTCTTTTTCCTGGGTGGGGGCTCTTCAAATCATTCTCTTGATGATTTAGAAATCCTTACATCCTCAGAAATTCTGTCCTTGCCTATTCATAAGCCTCATGTACTTCCTCCTGCTCCAACAGCAAAGAATTCAGAATGGTGGTGCTCAAACAAACTGAAAGGGTTTCCCCCATTCGCTTTCTCAAAAGAAGGAAGCAACAGGGAACGCCAGGAAGATAATGAAGTGAATGTAGCATCTCAGGATACAGTTCTCTATTCCTCTCCATGAGTGAGAAAGGAGAGTTCTGATCATCTTCCCTCCTTCCTGAAAGATATGAATGAAGACAAGAATTTCCTGCAGCAGTTTATGCCTCACCAGCTCCAGAGATATGGATGGGGAAAAAAATTCTTAAGAACCTGAAAAATTGCAGAGATAAAGCTGTAATAGCTGTAATTAATGAGTAGGAAATCTGCTAGGTGGAGAAGACAGAGATCACGTTCAGCATGAGTTACATATCAGGTTTCTAAAGTACAGAATATATGAAAAAACCAATTTTTGTATGCACTGGCAAAAGTGTATTTGAATCTTAAGATCTTGAAACCTTGAAACATCCTATGTTTCTTTCATATACTATTTGGGCAGATAAAATGGCCTCCAGGACTGTATAAAAAGAGACAGAGACTTGAGAGTCACAATTACAGTGGTATGTGATGAGTCACAAAATTGCTGAGTTCTGGGAAACTGCAAAGTATCTACTTGTAGGTACTGCCCAGAGAAGAGCATAACACAGGGTTTCAGTTCTCTCCTGTGTATGGCCAGGATGAGGGTAGTTGTGACTCCCTGATACTGTGTCATTGGCACCGAGGGCAGGCAAAATCAGCTTTTGGCTTTTCCATCTTGGTGTAAGATCTCTGTGGATTCTGTCACTAAATTGAAAGCTGATCTGAGTTTCTGGATCTGTTTGCACTTCTCAACTAAATTTCATCTTTATATTGGTTTTAAGCCCAGTCCCCCTTCACACACTACATGGAAATGGAGTCTTGTCATGCAGGAGTAGACACAGGTATGCCTTGAGCAGTTTAAATGCAGCCTAAGACAAGAGGTAAATAGCAGTAACAGTCTAATATAATAATTTTGTTAAACTTGGACAGGAGAATAGCTGTTCCTAGAGCTGTTTCTTCCATCCCTACACTCTTTATATATCAAGGCAATACCAATGACCAAGGTCCCAAGGCATCATTTCCAATATAAAGAAAGGTTTAAAGTCATGGAAGAGAACCTGACATAGATCAAAATTAGAGTATCTAATTTCTTTTGAGACCATGAGTAGTATCTGATGCCTTAGTACAGTGATAATGTTTGCATGGGAAATTATTCAGCATGAACACTAACATCAAAATGTGGTCCAAATAGTCTGAGCAGGTGTGGTTCACATAGAAAGCAGTGAGAATGACCGTAAGGTTGTATCATTTTAGTTATACTCATAACACAGATTAGGTTGTCACAGGGTAGCAAATTATAGATGACATGAAACACAACTCTTCAGAGCATTGTGAAATTAGCAGAGATTTCTCTTTCTCATGTGTAGTATTTTATCTGCAAGCAACAAGGTTTGGGCTCCTTGTTCCCCATGTGGGATCTTTGTTTATCAACAGAAGTTTTAGGAACAAGATGAAGGAGAACACTCTTCTCATGTGAGTATGAAAACTCTAACAGCTATGTTTTAGCAGCCCGACACTTTTCCAGGACTTGTTAGGAGGTATAACAACCTTTCATTTATAACAACCTGGATAATAGTGGCCATGGTTTAAAAGGATAGGGAACAATACCTTGATCAGAGAAGTATCTATTTTTTGAAGAAAAGAATGGTGTTGGAGTGTCCCTTTCAAATCCCAGGCAGCATTCGTGCTCAAGCACTGTAACCAGTGTAGAAAGAAAAAGGACTGTGCCACAATTACAACCACATGCTCTGAGTCATACAAGTTACTGAGTTCTGGGAAATTATAAGGCCTCCAGTTCTGGGCATTGACCAGACAAGATGACAGTGTCAAGAAAGCTCTCATTGATCACAGGGGCAGAACAAGAGAAAACAGCTGTAACAACTCAGAAAAAAAGACTTGACAGCTCGATGAAGATCTCTGCACAGTGCTCAGCAGCAACCAAGAAAATAAGCAAAATGTTGGGATTTAGAAACAGCTAAGAATTGTAGAAGGGAGTAGAATACTGCAGAGCATGAGCTGTAGGGACCAGCTTCCCTTGTAGGCATGTTATACCTGCATTTTTCAGAGACTTCTGCATCTGTCCATGAAACTGACACAAGAACATATGGAGAAGTGATAAATGATTAGGTGGACCACTGATCTAATCCAGTCATGCAATTTCTCTGTTTCTGACAGTTGACTGGAATCATAAAGTTAGCCTGTGGCACAAACTAGTATTAAATATTTATCTCAAGAGTCCTTGTTCAGTTCCTTTAACCACAAGACCATACTTCATCTCCAATTTCCTCTTTCCATTGCATCTGAAAATATCAAAGGAGCATTGTTTCTCCTAATATTGTAGCATTCCAGTCCTGACCAAAACCAGGAAGTGAGCAGCAGGTGAACAAAAATTAAGCTGACATTTTCAAACTTCAAACAAAGATCTGTGTGAGGCAAGGAATGGTCGTTTTAATTTAATCCAAATTGGTTCGTTCAGCTCTGGTGATAATCTGATCCATACTACAGCAAGTTTGCAGTCAGAAGAGCAAAATAGTGTGTGAATTATGCTGAACTCAAAAAACAGTCTGTCCATGACCATACACTCAGTAGTTCAGGAAGGGAGTAGAGGAAGCAGGAGGGAGGGATTGGGTGATAAATAAGACCCAAAAGTAGTTGGCTTGATGCTTAACAGCAGTCGAGGGTGAAAAAGAAAAAGAAGAAAAAAAGAAAAGCAAACAAAACTAAGGCGTGTATAAATTAAGGCATTGAAACTAAGTCAGAAGAAATATCCTACCACTATGTAAGAAGCTAGTGAAACCATATTTTGAAAACCATGTGGTTCCCTAGCCTTCTTGTATTAAAGGCATTTTATACAAATGGATTAACTGTATTGAAGGGTAATAAAGTGGCTATAAAGAGGCTGGAGATACAGAAGTCAGTGAGGGGTTAAAAGTAGCATGCAAGTTATTGAGAAAAGAGCCTGATCAAAGACATGCAGAACATCTGGAAGCAAAAATGTGGATGTTCTAGTGATGAGAGGGCAATTCATACGTGTAAAAACAGAAAATACAACTTAGGGAAATGAGAAGGAATCTTAGAGAATTACCTATACAAAGGCCAAATTTTGAAACTCATATTATATTTTTATTCTTTGCTTATTTGGGTATGCAGTGATGTCAGCAGCATTCATTTAAATACAGAGAACCATGGGCATTTGAGATCGGGCATTTGAGATCTGTGAGCCAAGGCAGGAGTTGCTGTGCAAAGAATTTTCCCCCTCCTCTATGACTGTTTAGCTACCTTCATAACTCCATTTCTCTCCAGTTATGAGACACCACAGCTGACTGATTTACATTAAAAATATCTCTCCTTCCATTTACAGACCCAGCACGCAATGAGTATGCATTTCACACACCACTCCCTGGTGATATCTGCTCCTTTTGCTTCTCATCAGCTCTTTGGGAACTGCTTGAATTTAGTTCTTGCATGGGCTGTGAATGGTGAACAGAAAAACTTTTCAATCTTTCCTACACACATCTGTGTAGGGCCTGTAAATTCAGTCTTTGGTAGCCTCTTTAAAGTATAATACAAAAAGTCATAAAGATGTCTCCCACCAAGCACTGTCAAATTGCTGTATCAGTATTAATATGCATCATTATAGTTTTCTCAGTCATTCATACTGGAAAAATGAAAATTATTGAAATAAAAGGTAATAATTCTCCTATCAATGTACCAAGTAATGTTTTGTAAAACGTGAAAAATTAGTGACATTTAGCTCTGTTTTGCAAGGAAACACCTTTTAAATCTTTACATTTGTAAAAACATATTTTAATGTCTATAAATTGATATAATGATAGCCACAGGAAGGTAACCGTAGTGGTGTTATTTTTAACACAAGAAGTTGCTTCAAGCCTCTAGTCAAAACTATACTGATCCCTTTTCCTACTAACCAAATGCTTTATTCATCTGTTCCAAGTTATTTTTTTCTAACCATTTGTCATTTACATAACATTGAGTAACCAGTCTTGGTAACGTCCTAACCTACAGAAAGCTTCTATAATAATTTCTGACACAGGGGATTTCATGGAGAAATCCTTATATTCATCAGCTGCAGATTCATTGCACTTTCTGTTTGACTAACCATTTCCTAGTGGAACACTGATATTTTATTTGGCTGGCAATAACTGCTAGCACAGGAGAACAGTTGTATTCTTGAACCTGGCTATCGGAAAGTATTTCCTTGCTTATTTTTCCTCTGTTAGTGTGTGTGCACATGCATGTGTGTAACCATGTGCATGCACATGTATGCAAGTATTTTAATTAAACTTGTTGGATATAAGTTCTATTTGACACATCCGTGTTTGTTAAACAGAAAGCTAGTGTACTATGAGACTAGTTCCTCTATGTATTTAAGCCATTTCATTTAGAATGCATTTTTTTTCCTCTCTCTTCATGTATGAAGAGATGCACTTTCAGTCAGATATGAATCCTGATTAATATATTGGCCATTCCTGCATTATTTGTTGCTTTCCATAATCTGCAGAAAGATTTCTATGTATAGCTTGTACTTTATATGGAAAAATTCCACATAAGTTGCCCTGAATTACTTTTTCTACTGTCCTAAAATAGGAGCTCCATTAAAACAAGAACAAATTCTTCACCTAAGAGAGAGATAAAATGTCACCTGGCATTTTATTTTTGTTTCTAGCTCTTCCCATTCTCAGTGTGTTTCTCACAAGGAAGAACTAAGGGAAAAAAAAACCCACTAAAATAAGACTCCTGAAATGAGCCTTTCCAAAAATGAAAATAACTTTTTGTCATCTTGGGATTTTCAAGATTCATGAAAAGAAATAGTATTACAAAATGCATTTGGAGTTTACTACCTTAATGGATTTCTCTGTGGAGTCACGCTATCTATGTTCCTTCAGCAAATCTGGGAATCCTCAGGCTTATCCCTTATGTACAGGGTGGCAGAATGAGGACGTTGAAACCAGTCATTTACTTTGAGATTCTACTGGATTTGATTTGCATCTTGAGGTTCCTCAGTAATTTTAGTGCTTGTTCCCTTCTGTTAATGTGTATTGGGTCTCAGTACTCTTCTTCTTGCTCTTCTCTCTCTTTCTATTCCTTAAAAGTTTTATTGGTAAGATTCCTTACAAAGAGAGCATACAGTTTTGAGAAAATACTTCTTTCTCGTTCAGATATATGTATTAGAGGGATTCTAGCTCTCTCAAAGCTTATGAAATATTTAACAAGATACAATAGAGGGAGTTTTTTAAGCCATGATATGTGGCATTACATATGTGGACATACATTCCCTTTTTATTGTTCTTTTGTCTCTGCTTCTTTTTTTTCTGTTTAGCTTATAGTTGAATCTAGTTCCATTGTACTAGTCTCTTCCACAGGAGTAAAATTCACTTGGTGAATATATGTTTCCATTCATTTAAAACATTCTGGTTTTGCAGTTATCCATTTCATTAAATACAAACACCAGAACAGTCTGATCAGCCAACATAAAAGGGTATGACCACAGTAAAAAGTGAATTCAATGGTTTTGAGGAAAACAAGTCTTTAATAGAATTTAAGCTAAGAAAAATTCTTAAGTTTGGTGCTTCAACAACTTTACAAGAGTAGGGGTAAAGTGCTGCTAATATTTCCCAGAAACATTAGGAAAAGATGTCTGAAAAACTTTAGCATAGAAATGGATGACCAATCATGAAACAGATGGGTGCCAGTGTCTAACCACACAATTCACCTTTTCCCTTGCTGCTATTAGGCAATCAGACAAATTGATTTAAAAAAAGATGCATGAAAGGGGAAACTGCTTCTTGGAATCCTAAGGTAATTTTTGAGAGTGTATGTTTGTATGTATATTGCTTCTCCTCTGGAGAGTCTCTTTTTCTACTCTGATTTAAAGCAAATATCAGTTATTATCCCATCTGGAATATGTCCCTGCCATACTCCAATCCTAATCCCAGTCTATCTGACAGAACATTTCACCAAAAGAGTTTAATTTTTCAGAGCCATTTTCCCTCAGTGGGAGCTACCTTCTATCAAAACATTATAAATTAACCTTCTTTTTACTCCCTAGGAAATGAACTGTATCATTTATCTCCTATCGCATTAGCTCTCGTTACTTGATATCTCTTGTGCAAAGTACAGAGGAGATTTCACCAGTTATAAACTCTCCTTATCTCCAGGTGCTCTGGACAGTATTCAGATTTCTCCTGGATCTTCATCTTTAACTTTTTCAAATTGTATTACAGTTCAATTTTTCAGCTTCACAGTTAATTTTTCCTCCTAGCATAGGCACTTTTAAGCACTTTTTATTTATGGGTAGAGAAATTTAGTTAAGTAGGCCTACTAGACTTTATTTTTCATAATGAAATATATTTAATACATCTCTCAAAATCCTTTTTGTCATCTGAAAATATATACATTTAAGTTCCTGGACCATTTTTCATTCACTGGTAGGCTAAAAGCTGTATTATATCAGATTGCATTCTGTTTCTGTGTTTTCTTTAAAAGATAGGCACCTGTCAGATAGAAAATAAGAGCAAATGACATCTCATTGTGTATACCATGTGGTCTTAACCTTCATCAATGGTGCCTCATCTCACCATTTTTCAGCTGGATTTTTTTATTTCTAAGTTTCCTGAGACATTTTACATTCCTACACACATCCTTCAGCTGCACAAATTTAATGGTGTGGGAGAAGGAAGATTTAAAGGGGGAAGGAAAATTTTCTTTCTAGATTCTTTGAATATGGACATACTTAGAAAGCCTGTTAAATCTCAATTTTTACATCAAAATGAAAGAAAGAAGAAGTCTGGGAAAAATAAATGTGTTGTAAAGCAATGTTTTACTTCTGCAAAGAGTGAAAAATCTCAGAACTTGATGTTACGTAGAGATCGAAAGATGTATCTCCATATTTGCTGAAGCCTGGGAGTTTTGTCTCTCTCACTCCAGAATTTATCTCTCATTTAAACAAATGTTTTTCTCTAAAAAGATAGAGGTTATAGAGAGGCATTTGTTTAGACCTACTCTTGGATGTCCATTGAAGAAGATATTGTAGAAACCTTTCCTGAAATGGAGTAGCAGAAGAAAAAAGGCAAACTGCCTTATACTACATAGTGCCAGCCACTTAGATTGTCTTCCTAAATTTTTCAAACATCCTCTCATATAAGATTAGGTCACTTTTCACTGTCCAAATACCACATTATTTCCTTACACAAAGAATTGCAGGATGCAGTCCAAGGTACGTGAGCATTGAAATTATGACAAGATGTTGGTAGTATTCTAGAAAAAAGAAAAAGGATGAAGGAAATCCCTATACTGGGATTAAAGACTATTATAAAAAAAAATTTAAAAATCGAGCTGATAGGAATAAAAGGAGGAAAATATTATCTACAGTGCAGATTTAATACATGCAAACCAAAAAAGTTTCACTTAGTCTGTATCTATGGTCATGGAAACATAGAATCACTGAATAGTTCAGGTTGGAAAAGACTTCTAAGATCATTGAGTCCAATTGTTAACCAGCACCACCAAGTTCACCACTAAACTGTATCTCCAGGTGCCACATCCACATGTTTCTTGAACACTTGCAGGGATGTTAACTCAACCACTTCCCTTGACAGCCTGTTCCAATGCTTTACCACACTTTTCATGAAGATGGTTTTCCTAATATTCAGTCTAAATATTCTGTGGTGCAGCATGAGTCCATTTCTTCTCATCCTGTTGCTTTTCATTTGGGAGAAGAAACCAACACTCACCCGGTTTCAACCTCTTTTCTCTCTAATAAACAACTCCAGCTCCCTCAGCTGCTCCTCATAAACTTGTGCTCCAGATCCTTCATCTATTCCATTGCCCTTTTTTGCACCCTCCAACACCTCAATGTAGTAAACACCTCAATGTTCACTTCTTGTAGTGAACAGCAGAGTACAGAGGGACAATCTCTGCCCTCATCCTGCTGGCCACATTATTTCTGATCCAAGCAAGTATGACATTGGCCTTCTTGGCCACCTAGGCACACTGCTGGCTCACGTTCAGCTGCTGTTGATCAGCAAGCCCAGGTCCTTTTCCACTGGGACGCATTCCAGTCACTCATCCCCAAGTTTGTAGTGCTGCATGGGATTGTGACTCAAATGCAGAACCCAGCACTCGGCCTTGTTGAACCTGTTAACATTGGTTTCAGCCCATCAATGCAGCCTGTGCAGATCCTCCTGCAGAGCCTTCCTGCCCTTCAACACATCAACACTCCTGCCCAATTTGGGGTCCTCTGCAAACTGAGTGAGGGTGCACTCAATCACCTCATCCAGATCATCAATAATGGTATTAAAGAGGACTGGCCCAAACACTGAGCCTCGGGGAACACCACCAGCTGCCAGATGGATATGTTACTTCATTCACCAACACTTTCTGGGCCCAGCCATGCAGCCAGTTTTTTGCACAGGGAGAATTCTCCTCCAGGAGAATGCTGCGGGAGGCAGTGAAAAAGTTTTACTAAGCTCCAGACAGGCAGTCTTTCCCTCATCCACTAAACAGGTCACCTGTGACCAGGTTGGTCAAGCAGGATCTGTCTTTCAAAACCCATGCTCGCTGGGCCTTACCTCCCGGCTATCCTGTATGTTCCTTATCGTAGCAATCAAGATGACCTTCTCTGGAAAAAAGGTCAGACTGACAAGCTTGTAGCTCCTCAGATCTTCCTGCCAATCTTTCTTGAAGAANCAATGCTTTACCACACTTTTCATGAAGATGGTTTTCCTAATATTCAGTCTAAATATTCTGTGGTGCAGCATGAGTCCATTTCTTCTCATCCTGTTGCTTTTCATTTGGGAGAAGAAACCAACACTCACCCGGTTTCAACCTCTTTTCTCTCTAATAAACAACTCCAGCTCCCTCAGCTGCTCCTCATAAACTTGTGCTCCAGATCCTTCATCTATTCCATTGCCCTTTTTTGCACCCTCCAACACCTCAATGTAGTAAACACCTCAATGTTCACTTCTTGTAGTGAACAGCAAAGTACAGAGGGACAATCTCTGCCCTCATCCTGCTGGCCACATTATTTCTGATCCAAGCAAGGATGACATTGGCCTTCTTGGCCACCTAGGCACACTGCTGGCTCACGTTCAGCTGCTGTTGATCAGCAAGCCCAGGTCCTTTTCCACTGGGACGCATTCCAGTCACTCATCCCCAAGTTTGTAGTGCTGCATGGGATTGTGACTCAAATGCAGAACCCAGCACTCGGCCTTGTTGAACCTGTTAACATTGGTTTCAGCCCATCAATGCAGCCTGTGCAGATCCTCCTGCAGAGCCTTCCTGCCCTTCAACACATCAACACTCCTGCCCAATTTGGGGTCCTCTGCAAACTGAGTGAGGGTGCACTCAATCACCTCATCCAGATCATCAATAATGGTATTAAAGAGGACTGGCCCAAACACTGAGCCTCGGGGAACACCACCAGCTGCCAGATGGATATGTTACTTCATTCACCAACACCTTCTGGGCCCAGCCATGCAGCCAGTTTTTTGCACAGGGAGAATTCTCCTCCAGGAGAATGCTGTGGGAGGCAGTGAAAAAGTTTTACTAAGCTCCAGACAGGCAGTCTTTCCCTCATCCACTAAACAGGTCACCTGTGACCAGGTTGGTCAAGCAGGATCTGTCTTTCAAAACCCATGCTCGCTGGGCCTTACCTCCCGGCTATCCTGTATGTTCCTTATCGTAGCAATCAAGATGACCTTCTCTGGAAAAAAGGTCAGACTGACAAGCTTGTAGCTCCTCAGATCTTCCTGCCAATCTTTCTTGAAGAAGGGCATCACATTTGCCAACTTCCAATCAACTCGGACCTCCCTGCTTAGCCAGGACTGCTGATAAATTAGGGAAAGTGGCTCAGTGAGCATTTACACCAGTTCCCTCAGTATCCTAGGGTGGATGCTTCTCAGCCCCACAGATTTGCATGTGTCTAAGTGGTGTAGCAGATCACCAACCACTTCACCTTGGATTATGGGGTTTTCATTCTCCTCCCTGTCCCTATCTTCCAGCCAAGGGGGTTGGGTGCCTGAAGAAAAATAGGTTTTTATACTGAAGGCATTAGGTACTTCATCCTTTTCCTCATCCTTTCTCACTGTGTTCCTTCCCTCATCCAATAAAAGATGGAGATTCTCCTTAGCCCTGCTTTTAGTGATGATTCATGTAGAAACACTCTTTTTTGTCTTTATAACAGTAGTCAGATTAGTTGGACTTTGGCCTCTCTAATTTTCTTCCTGCATAACCTCACAATATCCTTGCAGTCCTCCTGAGTTGCCTGCTTCTTCTTTCAAAGGCCAGAAACTTTGACCTTGTTTCCCGAGTTCTAGTCAAAGTTCTCTGTTCAGCCAGGCTGGTCTGCCTCTCTGCTAGCTGATCTTTTGGCACATTGGGACGGCCTGTTCCCGAAATTTTAAGATTTCCCTCTTGAAGAGTGTTCAGCCTCCCTAGATTCCTTTTCCCATTAGGACTTCCTTTCAAGAGACTCTCTCAACCAGTCTCCTAGAGAGGTCAAAGTCTGCCCCTCTGGAAGTCCAACGTTGTCACTGGGCAGTCCACTGCCAACTCTTCGGCCCCGGTTAGCACCCTGTGACACCTGCCGCCGGACAGGGGGAGGCGCGGCCCCGTTCCGAACCTCGCAAGGATTAGATAGGGCTGCGCTTTAAGCACGAGAGAAAGGGCGGCACCTTTAAGCTCTCGCCCTGTATAAGACTGAGTCCTGAGCGATGGAAAGCGCGACTTCAGTAGATAAAGGAATCGAGAAGTCTTTCCTGGGATGACACAGTCCACGTTTATTCCAGACTCTGGGGCGGAGAATCCACAGATCCCTTTGTAAGCGAAGGGAAGTCAGACCCAAAAAAGCAGCTCTGTGCTTTGTGCAGTTACTTTTAAAGGGAGGAGGGAACACTGGGATTACCAATAGACAACTGGGACAGGAAGGTTCAGAGATGGATTGGCAGAGGAGAAGAACCAATAGTAACCAGGGGTGGAACTGGGAGAGTCTCAGGGCTAATGAGAGACAAGGCTTAAGCATAGGTCCCCACAGGTAGAAGTTTTTGTACCTGAGACCAATAACAGCACAGAGCAGCTGTGTGGACTCCTTCCTGTGTGCCAGTTCCCTTGGGAATCAGTCCATAAGCAGTGAACAGTGTGTGTTAGGAAAGCTTTAGCCATGCACTCCTCTGGTCTCCTGTCCTCCTCTCTTTCTTTTCATCATCTAGACTTTTGTCTGGGGTGTTAGTGACAGTGGCATGGGAGTCACTCAGACAGTTCTCTAGACTTATCTGTAGCCTTCTGTAGACTATGGCAATCTTGAGATGAGAACCTAATGGACTGTGTCTTTCATAGATTTAAGACAATGCGCAAATATTTTAATTCTGGCCATAGAACACCTTTTATCCACACCTCCCTTTGTCCTTTCTATCTTCTTTCCTCTCCTTTCTGTGTCTCACTCTTCTAAGATCTATTTAATTACACACATTGAAAAGAAAATGCTCATATCAAAAGAGTAATTCCCTCTTTTGATTTCCAACTCATTTTCCCCTCTCATTCAAGAGAATAGAAATATACAAAGTAATTTGGTATATAAAATGATTCCCCATAATTTTAATCCTTTTAAAGTGCTTATGGAGATTATCATGGTTTGATTTATTTTGACAAGGGGTGGTAAAAATTGTAAGAACAATAGTCTACTAAAAATGTTTTAAGAGCCTGTTGCTGTGTTACAGGAATGAACATTTCAGGTGTTTCATGGGTTTGGGGGATGATTTCCTAATACAACTAAGTGAATTAAAGTAACACAAGGACAAGCATTCACAATAAGTAGCAACGGACACCATTTTGTGACTGCTTGAACATTTTTTTTTTTCAGCAGTGAAGGCATCACATTTTTCTGTTCCATGTCTTCATTTTATTGCATCTTCTTTTACTTTTCAGAGATCAGGCATCTAGATATCTGAGCTACAAGGGAAATCACAGAATTGCCTAAATTCCTGAGTCATAGGGTCTGCCCTATTAATGATCTGAGTCTGGCCATAATATCTATCTAACAAGTAACTCATTTCTCAGGCAGAATCAGAGAGTGAGAGGCAGAGCCTGGTCTCATGCTCTTATAGATCATACCTGACCTCCTTTTATCCAAGATTCCTTTATTTTGCATGATGAAATTGTGTCTGTAGTCTTGTTTGGACTGAGTTTAGTAGCTCAGCACCCAAAAGGATGAAATGCAGTGACCACGATTGTACTAACAGTGACAAAGGACATTCTCTGATTCACTACACTCAGCAGCTCAGTAACATGATGGTCCCACAGACAGAGACACAGGTCTCACCATATGATGTGCCACAAGGCTTACTCAGCCTTATGCAGCAAGGTTTGTTCATCAGCAGCATGAACACATGCTGCTCTATAACCCTACCATGAAGATGCAGTCATTTGGGCTGATCTGTTTGTGTCAGAATTAGGAGTACCACCATGACAAAAACCACAAGAGTGGGTGTGTGCAGTCTTACATTTCCCCCTGTGAATTGGTCTCCATCACCCAGGTGTTTTGTGATCCAAGTGTCTTACTCTGGAAGAGAAGAAAAATGCAAGAGACTATTGGTCTTCAAAGACCAATAGTTCTATCATATTTACTTAAGTCATGTTATCTAAGGTGTCAAATCACCCCATTACAAGAAATCATTAGCAAATATACCTGAAGTTTTCATGACGCTCATGTCCTCTTGTTCTGTGTTTATTTTTGTAACTTTGGATCTAAATTTTGCTTGTTGATCAAACTTGTTATCTGTGATGGATAATATGTGTTGTTCAGAATGTTGTTCAGAACAAATCTGAACTTTTCCAAAATGGAATTTCTGGGGAACTTCTGGAGAACTGAACATCCAAAAAAAAGATAAAAAAGATACTTCTGGAAGACCTTAGCATTGTGCAGATTGTAACATATAGAATTCAGTGAACAATCAGGTGCAGTCATAAGATCTTTTTAACTAACAAACCTAAATTTCAAACTCTTTCAAAGAAATAGTGAGCTTTACAAATACAGCTTTAAAACAGCAGAAAAAATGAAAAAAGGAAGAGGGTGAATAACAGGGCAGGCAAATGACTGATCTTTCTGTGTGGTTGTCACTCGAGCACGAGAAGAATGATTATATCCCTACAGCAGTCTTCAAAGTATTAGAGTCAGAGAGTGGAATAGGAAATGAACTGCAGTTCAGTGACCCTCTGTGGCCTGAACAGTGGGAGATGGTAAGCACAGCATTTCCACTTTATTCACTTTTCTTTTTTTCAGCCACTATCAGTAGAAGGCCTTTCTCCACACACGATTTTGCATCATTATTGTAACCTGAAAAAAACTTAAGGTAGTAGATCTACCTATATATAGGCAGATGTAATCTGCATGAGTCAATGTCTCAATGCTCTACATACACACAGGCTGATTGTACATATATATGATATAGCAATGAATAACTACAGTTTTCCTGAAGCAACCTGCTTTCCAGTTTGAAATAGAATACATAATCCGCCATGAAATGTGTTTCATTAAGGATAAAACTATGAGTTGGCCACCTTGGTCTGCTTGGATAATAGATATTAAGTACAACTTTCAGCCTGGTCTGTAATTTTCTTTCTAATGAAGGTGCTTCCTCTGTCACAAAACATTGGCTTCCAGGAAAGGAGAGTACATTACATAAATGTAGTCACTATGTGATGTCACTTAAGGGATGCTCAGTCTTGTCATCTTGACTTATTCTTATGATATATGTAAGAAGGATAACCTAATGCTTAGTAAAAGCTTTAATGCACATCACATAGTTTTCCATGAAATTGCACCTCTGCAATGATAAAGTTGCATTTAAACATACCCAGGAGATAAACCTGTAAGATAGTACATTATATGTATTGTTGTAGACAAGTAGAAAGACTACTGATGATCCAAGTGAGATTCTTTTTAAATTTTTTGTTTTGTAACTGGAGATCCCTTGATCTTTGAAAGGAAGTTCCAGACTTTTCAATCTGTTTATTTTAAAAAAGAAGTACATTCTTTATCCCATCTTGATTTACAAAACTTTTTATGACGTTCAGAAGTAGATCAAATAAAATGATCACTTAAATATTTGGTTTGAGGATTGAGGGAACTATGTTGTTTTTACCAGTAGATTACAATGGTCAATTTTTCTTTCATTCAGAAGATATGACAGAGTGAAGCACTGAACACTGTTTGTAAAGACAAAAAAAATTAGAGGTCAAGCCTGTAGTCTGACCTTTTTTGTCTTTCTGCTTGGAAGAAATCCCTGACCCTCCAAATTTCTTTAGAACTTCTTTTTACTGTGGCTTCAGTTCTGTGTGATGCCACTTGGACTCTTGGAGATGGGAAGAGGGTGAAGAGTTGTTTTCAACATCACTGTAGAATGATAGAATCACAGAGTGATTTTGGCTTGAAGGGACTTTAAAAATCATCTAGTTCCAACCTGGCCTTAAACACTTCCAGGAATGGGACAGGCACAGCTTCTCTGGGCAACCTGTTCCAGTGCCTCACCACTCTCATAGGAAAGAATTTCTTCCTAATATCTGATCTAAACATGCCCTCTTTTAGTTTAAAACAATTATCCCTCTTTATATCACTGTAAGCCCTGATAAAAAATCCTTCTCTCTCCATCCATTTTAGAAGCTCCCTATAAGTTCCAGAAGGCCACAATAACATTTCCCCAGAGCCTTCTCTTCACCAGACTGAACAATCCCTGCCCTCT
>WEIV01016624.1:0-23025 GCA_013390005.1 Calyptomena viridis | reverse complement strand
ATGTCAACTCTTCCACCTCAAGTCAAAGAGAACAAAGCAGTCAGAGACTACTGAAAAAGCCTGTCACTGTCAGTCATGTCATAGACCAAGGAAAGGGAAAGAGCATGAGGATAACCAGATTCCCAGGGGCATAGACAACTTGTTTCAATATCTGTGTGGGTCACCAGGTTCACCTGAAAAAACACCTCAAAACCCAAGGCTAGCAGGAACAGGCCAGCAGAAATCAATTGGGATGATTGCTGGCCAAGAGGCCAAAGGATGAGCCCAGCTGTCCAGGGTGGCAGCTGAGGTTCAGTGGACCAGTAAGTCTCCTTCACACCAGCTGTGATAGAGACCACAGTGTGAAAGCAGTCAGAGGGATTCCTCACATCAGCTGCTGCTCTGCAATGGAAAGGCAAGAAGAAGAGACAACACCTCTTTGGTCACTGGAGTGGCTACCACTGTTTCACTCACCTGCTTTTGAAGAGCCTCCTTCTCCTCTCGGAGTATTTTCATTTTTTCTTTGTGCCCCTTCTCCATGGACTTGATCTTACTCTGAGCTTCCTGCATATTTGCTTCCAGCTTTTCCATGTGCTTTTGTAGAGACAAAGGGAAAGAAAATCTCATGACTGGAGTGCCTGCCACTGTTTCACTCACCTGGTTTTGTAGGTCCCCTGTCTGCGCCAATGGTTTCACTTTCTCTTGGATGGTTTTCGTTGCTTCCTCATGCCTCTTTTTCACTGCCTTGATCTTCCTCTGAGCTTCAGGCAGCTCTGCTTGCAGTTTTGCCTTGATGTTCAGTAAACAAAAATGGAGAGAAAGTTACTGGAACCTGCCATGAGTCTCAGGTTTTTTGTCTTTTGCTCTCAAAATCTTATTCATTCAACCACTTGTCTCTGCTTCTCCACCCAGCTCTGTTTCCATTGTAACCCTCCCTTCCTGGTGCTAAACTCTGGAAGTTACAAGGCTCTGTGCTTTCAGTGCCTGTGGTAATCCTTGCCTCCCCAGGCCCAAGTCCTATGTTTTACCATCTTGTTACTGCTCTTCACTGTGTTACCTGCCTAATCAGGTTTACCTGCCCATTCTCTTCCTGTTCTTCCACCTGCTGCCTGAGCTCCTTGAGCTGCTGCTGGGTTTGGAATAGCTCTCCCTGAATCTGGAGTAGCATCTTGAACAAAATAATCCTCTCACGCTCTTCTTCTAGCAGGACCTGCACAGGAGTGAAATGGGTTGAAACTTCCCAGACAACACTTGTGTGGCAGGACTCAGAGTCTGACAGTCTCATGGATTCCCAAAGCCTTGTGCTGCTGCTCTCCTGGGTCATTATCTGCTGACAGGAAGGCACAGATATCTAAGTGAGACCAGCAGTACAAACACGGTCTATATATGACTGAATCTCCAACAAGTTCTGAGGCAGCTAACAGGAAATGTGTGGCATTTCTCAACTGTCTGGCCTTGCTGGTGAGGGCTTGTCTGCTCTTGTGCTGTGTCCTGTTTGTCTTTCAGTGGTAACTGATAGCCAGCTCTCTCTCACAGCTCCATTCTGGCTCTGCAGGTGGCTTCCTGTGGGAGCTTATTCGTTGTGAGATACACTTACGGGCTTCATGGTCTCTTCAGACCTGCAAAACCATTCCTGCTTTTCTTACATCTACACTCTTGTCATAAATCTGGGTCATTAAGGAGATAAGAATGCACCCAAAGGCCCTTCTCTGATGAAAGTCAGAGCGCCTCTATGGCTGCCTCAGTATGTGCAGGACTACCAGAGAGCTTATTCTATCTCTTCTGTCAACTAAGAATTCTGACTGGAAGCAAGAGAAACCCTCATTAAGACCCATTAACTTATTAATGTATACAACCCTTGGGATGCAAATGAAGGAAAACCTTTGTTGTGTAACGCATGTATGAGCAAAGTCACCAAACACCACCTAGAGCAGGTGATTGTTCCACCCCTTAGGATGGGCCAAAATTTATGGTATAAAAAGGGGGCTTTGGGGTGGAAAAGGCTGGAGGAGGAAAACAACTTGGGGGGAGTGGGGGAAGGTGGGAAACAGCCATCTCTGGAGGGGGAAAACGTTTTCGTTTCCTTGCTTCTCGGCCTTTTGGCTAAGATCAAGTGTAGTATCTGTTCTTATCAGTTTAATATCTGATACCTCCTCAATGAGAGAACTTTATATTAAACTACTAGTAAATTTGCAGATGACACTAAGGTGGGAGGTTGTGTTGATTTACTGGAGGGGAGGAAGGCTCTGCAGAGAGATTTGGATCGGTTGGATTAGATGGGCAGAGTCTAATATGATGGAGTTTAANGACCTTATTGCTCTCTACAACTTCCTGAAAGGAGGTTGTAGACAGGTGAGGGTTGGTCTCTTTCACTAGGCAGCAACAGATAGAACTAGAGGGCATTGGCTCAAGCTATGCCAGGGTAGGTTTAGGTTAGAGATTAGGAAAAAGTTCTTTACAGAAAGAATAATAAAGTATTGGAACAACCTGCCTGGGGAGGTGGTGGAGTCCCCAACACTGGGTGTGTTTAAGAAAAGATTGGACATAGTACTTGGTGTCCTCATTTAGTTATGGAGCTATGGTGTTAGGGTATGGGTTGGACACGATGATCTCGGAGGTCTCTTCCAACCTGGCTATTCTGTGAATCTGTGAATATCATTCCATGGACTATGTCTCTCCTCCTGTCCTGGAGGGACACCCTTAGGTGAGCTTTGCACCTCCAGCTGCCTTGGAGCACTCTGAAGAAGATTCATTTTATACATATATATTTCTAAAATTTTTTTATATACACATATTTGTATATATGTGTCTCCACTGGAATCTCTCTTTTGATACTTTCTGTTCCAACACACATCAACACTCTGTAGCCAGTGCACTGATCACTGGCAAAAGCTGCCATGAGAGGGTGTTTCCATGGGCAATGCACAGTAATTCTCTGGGCTGCCAAAAGGCGTGGGCGCTGCTCATTTGAAAGTGATGGGTAAGGGCCTGCCGGCTTGCCTGGCATTAGAATATGAGAACTACGTGTTTTCCTGCAAAAATACTGCATCTTCCAGAACTTCCACCTTGCAAACTGAAATTCTATCACAGTCTATTACAGTGCTGGAAATTTGCATGAAAGATTGAGCAAAAGCAGCTGTGATCGATGAAGAAAGAAAAATACACAGAGCTTCTTCTTCTAGGAAAAAAGCAAGCAATTAAAAAGATGGAAGTGTCCCCTACTTCAGTGTATAAAGCACTTGAATGTAAAGAGGGGATGCTTGGCAGGGAAAGGGCCCTTTTGTGTGCACTGTCATTTACATTTAGGGAAGTCTGACTGAAGTCCCTCCTGAGCCTTCTTTTCTCTAGGCTAAACACCCCCAACTGCCCGAGCCGCTCCTCATCTGTTTTGTGCTCCAGACCCTTTCCCAGCTCTGTTGCCCTTCTCTGGACACATTCCAGCACCTCAATGTCTTTGTAGTAGTGAGGGGCCAAAAACTGAACACAGCACTTGAGGTGGGGCCTCACCAGTGCCCAGTACAGGGGGATGGTTACTGCCGAAGACAGGATACCCTTGGGCTGCTTGGCCACTTGGGCACACTCTGGCTCATTGTCAGCCACCACAGACCAGCACCGCCAGGTCCTCTTCCCCCATGCAGCTCCCAGGGCACAAAATTGTAGACAGGTCCTAAAATACAGCATTAAGAATTGCAAGATGTCATTCTTGTTCTTGGCAGTACCAGACGGCAGTCAAGGACCTGCAGCTCTGTCCCTCTCTCTAGGCTCAAATGGAGTTTTCAAAGCTGCCGACTTCACAACTAAAAGCATCAAGAGAAACATGCAGCCCCATCTTTTGCTTCATAAAAAAGGTTCAGAACTACACACTTTGTTTCCATTGCCACACATGAGAAGAGTATCCCCACACAGATTCATGGACAAAACAATCACCTCTTTGCAGCTAATCAAAAGCCAAAAGACAGGCAGACTAAAAGTCTCTATAGAAATGGAGGACAACTCAAAAAAATGCAGAACACTTCTGCAAGCATCCACACATTTCCCAAAAGGTGTAAACTAAGCCTCGTGACCTCCAGCACTCCCATGTGGGACCCCTTGGCAAAAGCAATGCCAAATCCAAGAGATACAGCTTCACTGAGCCAAGCAGCCAGACGCCCACCCAGATGCACCAACTTTTTGGTCTCACCAGACGGAATCGNTGCAGCTCTGTCCCTCTCTCTAGGCTCAAATGGAGTTTTCAAAGCTGCCGACTTCACAACTAAAAGCATCAAGAGAAACATGCAGCCCCATCTTTTGCTTCATAAAAAAGGTTCAGAACTACACACTTTGTTTCCATTGCCACACATGAGAAGAGTATCCCCACACAGATTCATGGACAAAACAATCACCTCTTTGCAGCTAATCAAAAGCCAAAAGACAGGCAGACTAAAAGTCTCTGTGGAAGTGGAGAACAATGCAGAGAACTGCAGAACAGTTCAGCAAACACCCACACATTTCCAAAAAGGATTAAACTAAGCCTTGTGTCCTCCAGCACTCCCATGTATGACTCCCCTTGGCAAAAGCACTGTTGAATCCAAGAGATATGGCTTCCCTGAACCAAGCAGCAAGATGTCCACCCAGATGCACCAGCTTTTTAGTCTCACCTCACGAAATTGCTCTTGGGTTTCTGCCTCCTTCTCTGCCATGATCATCAGCTCCACCTGAAGCTTCTCCTTTTTCTCTTCTGCTTCCTTCAGCCGCTGCTCCATGGAAGCTTTGTCTATGTAGACCTTTTCACTTGCTTTTTCACACAAGCTCAGCTCCTTCTGCTCAGAGGTCTTTGCTCTCTCCGTCTTGTCCACTTTAGCTGATGGAACTTCCTTCTCTCCTTCCAGCTACAATCACAGACACAGAGAAGAAATGAAATATAGGAAGATTTACTGTGAAGAAGGTTTGCCAAAATTCAGTCAGTCATGCTGTCGAAGGCAAGAAGTCTGAGAAGAAGAAGCAGCTGGAAGCAAACATCTGGCAAGTTCTTGGGCAACTCTGCTCACCCACAGCACATGTTTGTTCAGGCGCACATTACTCACTGGAAAAACTTCATTGACGCTGCTTGTCTCCACTGCTGTAACGTGTAAATTGGCTCTTTCAGCACTCAGCTGACTCGGAGCCCCTGTCAGCTCTGCCTGGAGAGTCAAAAGAACAACATGACAACAAAGGCAGCAAAATCCCTGACTTCAAGCAGCAACTCCATATCCCCACAGAGGTGTCTCTGACATCCTCTCAGCTGAGTACTCCCAAGAAGCTCCTAAGGACTAGCCACCCCAAAGAGCCTGTGGTCAGATCACCACTTTCCAAGAAGGAGAACAATATTGTTCTCGTCTCCTTTGGTCAGAAACAGCATCTGGGGGTCTTGCTACCACAACTTCCTCGCCCATAAGTGCTCTACTAGAAATAAGGTGACCATACTTTTGCCAGTGCCAGGGGAGGCTCAACTTTCTCTTGCTTCAGCAGATCCATCTCAGCCTGCAATTCCTCCAGTGTCTCTCTTGTGACTGCCAACTGCCTCTGTACTATGGAATGTTTTCTTTCGAGGGCAGCTGAGTATTTCGGTCTAGGAGAGGAGGACAGCCAAGGTTTTAATATAAAAATACAGCCTCATTTCCAAACACAAGACCATGTCCCAGATACGGTGCTCTGAGTGATTTCTGACAGCCTTCTAGTTCCAATGAAAGAATGCTGGAAATTCCTGACTGTAGTCGCACCATTCTTTGTCATGTGAGGCAGTTGAAACACTCATTGGGAAAGTAGAAGAAGCTTCCAGAAATCACAGAACGTTTCCAAAAAGCTCAGACCATCTCAATTTAACAGCTTCCTGCCTGCTAGATCCTACACTCCTTTCTGATGCATTGATACAAGACTTCCCAAAGGTCTTCTTCTGTTAAGACAGACTTTGGAGGTCCAGAGTAGTATTCCCACAATTACTCTTGCCTTCATCAGTGACATGACAATAGAGCCTGAAGTCTCCATGGGCAGATGTGGATGGATTTCCAATCCAATAATTGCAGGATCACAAGATGCTTCAGGCTGGCAGGGATCCCAGGAGGCCTCTAGCCCAATCTTCAGCTCAAAGCAGTTAGGTTCAACTCTGTTAGGTTGTTCAAGGCTCTGTGCAGTTGGGTCTTCCAAATTTCCAGGGGTAAAATCTGCACCACCTCTCTGAGCCACCTGTTCTGCTGCACAACTGTCTTCGTAGTTCAGTTCTGTGCTCTAATTCAACCTAGTTTGAACCTCTCTTGTTTCAGCCTATGCCTGTTACCAGGGACTCTGGTCCAGTGCGGAATGATTTTTTCCAAGGTTCACAAAGCAGGCATAAGGAGGCAGCTGTGCTGTGTGTCAGGAGGCAGCCTGCACATGCAGGTCTGCCTTCTGTGCTAGAAACAATGAGCATGCCAAATGCCTTCTTTGACTGTGGGCCTCCTAAACTCCAGCAATGCCCATCCTTGCCCGGAGAAACCGAGAAAGCTTTTCACTCACATGATTTCCTGGACACTGCACCCTCTATCCAGCCTCTCCCGCTGCTCCACCTTTTCCACCTGGGTTAAGGAGTCCTGACTGGCAGCAACCTGGGCCTGCAAGGAAGGGCAAGGAAAGAGCACAAACAAGGAATAAGGGGCAGTGAAGAGGCTCCAGACAGCTGGGAGAAGGAGCAAACAGAGAGACAGTTCACTTGAAGGCAAAAGCTGCCATGAGGGAGTGCTGGCATGCATAACAAAATAAATCCGGAGTAAGTATGTAAGTGTTTGACGTGTTTGCACACTGGTAGCACATAAATACACAATGCTGATAGGTCTGAGCTGATAGTAAGAGAGATCTGTGACTCCTATCAGAAACTCAGGAAACTAACACCTGTGCATGGAAGCTATAAGCCCATTTTGCAGCTGGCAGGGGCCGGAGTGAATCACTGTGTCAGGGCAGGACTCCAGTTTTTGGCATCTTTGGCCATGACTGGCAAGTGCTGTCTGGTCGGAAAGTTGCAACTCTGCACTGCACCAAAGACAGCGCCAACCCAAGCCAGCACTTACAGATTCAGGACGTCCAGGCTGTGGTGCAACAACAGCTGGAGGTTTGTTGTCATGTTGTTCCTCTGTAGTCTCTTCTCCAGGAACAGAAGGAGACTGAGGAGGTGCTGATGTTGGTTTTGTGCTCTGTGGACAGACAGTAGCCAGAGAGATGGGGAGTTACCTATCATTTATAACCTTCTCTCTATTCAGCTGTATATGCAGCTGTACTATGTAGAAATCAAAAACTTTGATAGAAAGGGGATTCTAAGTCATTAAAACTAAATTAAAACGGGCTAATTCAATGGTACTGCATATTGTTCTGAATTAGATATTCCACCCTGGCTAGAATCAGCAAGCAACCTTCTGTCTGCAGAACTGGGCTTTTCTCAGTTTAAAAGCCCTTAAATGGAAAATTAAGAAACAGCCATGACCCCTCTGCTGCTGCAGACACTGAAATGGGCTTTCTTTCAGCCTTCCCAGCTGGCACTCTACACTCTACTGCTACAGGCCAAGCTCACAGCTTGCTCCACAATTCTGAAACACCAGGAATGTCAAAGGTTCCTTTCTCACTCACCGAAGGATGGGCACCTCTCCATCCACGGGTGAGGTGACCTGCAATGAACACGGGAAAATGAACCAGATGTTAGAAAACTGCCTCTGGTGAAGTATCCCAGGGGACAAGTCAAGCCACACAGAGAGCATTTTCTTTTCACAACAGTTGTCCAGGAGCAAATGTTCCTTCACACAGCAAGCAAGAGAACAGGACAATGTCCTGGGTTGTGTCTACATTTTGCCCTGCTTGGCCAGTAAATAAATAGAAACTTGGTCAATAAAAGACAATTTCTTCTTTAAAAGTCAGTGCTTCTGTTCTACCCAACAGCTAAAGCAGCTTTTTTCTCCTCTCTTTCCTATTTTTTTTCGTCAATTCCATACACTAATTCCCACCAGCTTGCTCAAAACACTTGCTCAGAAAAGTTTTCCCAAAATCCCCTCTAGCTGTGGCAGTTCAATTCTGAAATAGCACAGGAACAGCTCCTGGGTTCAGGAGCATACACCAATTAGTTTGGAAATTGCACTTCATTGCCACAGCAATCACTATTTTTGTACACAAGGAAGTGTCAAAACCTCTAAGACAGTCAAATCCTCTAAGGATGGAATTCAGGAAAAAGAAGCTTTCTCTGAATTCTGGAGAGAACCACGCAGTTTGTAGCAGGCCTTTGGAGAAGCTGTCCCAGTCTGCATTTGGGCAGTGGTCTCAGCTGGAACCAGTAAAATGATGAAATGACAGACCCACTGCCACAGACTATGCCACGTAGGGAACGGAACGCCTGCAGGTTCCATTTCCAATGCTGTCTGCACCCTGCTGGCTAGAGACTTAGCTTAAGCTGTGGACAGAAGCTTTACCAAATTATTGGTGTTTTAATGGTAGTTTTGTTTTAAAATCAATTCAGTTCTTAAGGAAGAGTATAAAGAACACAGGGATACAAAAGCCAGATTATGCAACACCCAGGAAAAACCTCTACTTACGTGCCAGATTGGTCAGGTAATAGCCGGAATAACCCAAAGAGTAAACAGTGCAAACTGTAGCAACAATTGGCTCAATCATCTTAGCAGAGCAAGAGTGTGCTCCACCAAGGGAAAAAAGTGACCCCCCTATCAGGGTGTCAAAGTTTCAGCTGTCCGCTAAGAACACTGAGAACAGGAAGATCTTCCTGCCATGAGCAGCAAAGAGCTGCTCTGGATACGGAGGCCTTCTGTGTCAATATTTCATTGACACCTCAAGGATGTGACAACGTTCCCTTGATGTCACAATAGCAGCTGCTCCAGGTTGGTTTGTGAATTTATGCAGAGCAAAAGAACCTTCTCTACAGCAAACACAAAAATAGTTCTCCTCTGTCACAAAGCAGCCCCAAAACTCCTTTTAGTCCACAATGTGCTGCTCAGAGTTTCCAAGAGTAACTCCATAAAGGAACCAAGCACATATATCCTGTCCCCAGAGGTGAACATGGAGAAGGAACCAGGATGTGACCAAAACAAAGGAAACATGACCACTAATTGGCCACTGATGCTTCTGACTAGAAACGAGAATGCCCAAGAAATGCTTGATTAGATGCCTGGAACACGCAACTTTTTTAAATCTATAGCCACCACTTTTCCCACTTCCTAATGCCATAACCTTGAAGCTTTAAAATTCTGGTGGGTGACCACATTTTCTTCTAGATTGGTTGTCAGTGAATGCTTTCAAACACACGTCTTACAAAAAGCACTCCCAAAGCCCTGCTAACCACACTACGTCCTCACTTCAGAAAGGACAACTGTATCTTCAAAATCAAGGAGGAGAAAGCTCTAGCAGCCTGGTCCCACCCAACACTTTCCAACCTGTTTTAGTCTCTGCTCTCTAAGTCCTACTTCTCAGCAAATGTGGTTGCTCCAAGCACAGGGAAACCAAGGCAGAACATTCATTCAGGAGGAACAACATGACTTGGTGCTCCAGCAACTTACAGCCTGTGCAACTGTGCTTTGAGATGGAACGAACAGGGAATGCAGCCAGGGGTGACTGCTGGGGGTCAGAAAATGGCCGAATGCATTGCACAGAAGCAGTAGAGAAGGCACTATTGGCATGACAGCTGTAATAATTCCAAACAATCCTCCCGCATGTATTTGCACATTTATTGGACATTCCCATGGCTCCTTGGTACATATGGCTGTACCTCTGCATTTATTACTTTTCAGAAACAGTTGAACTGCCAGGCTTGGCCCACCAGCAGAAGCTGATGCAGCCTGGGCACAGGACTGGCCATGCTGATGCACAAGGGCTTGTGGCTTCCTGGGTAAGTGGAAGCAAGAGCAGATTGAAAGGGCCTGGTTCTGCTGCCACTGAGCCAGAGAGCCTCGTCTGTGCGGAGGACTGCGCCTGCTGCACTGCAGGCACTTTCTCCTACCAGAGCTGGGTAGTGCTTTTGAACACGGTATGTCACCTTGCAGGAAAATGAAGGGGTTTTGTTGGGCTGCGTTTCTGTCCACCCTTGAGCCACCTTCAGCACAGAGATCTGCCCCCTAGAAAAGCCCAGCCCAGGGCGTCAACACGGCAGCCCCAGGCAGCACTTCTGCTCACCCCTCTGCAAGTGTCAGGAAAACAAAACACTCTCACACTGCAATTTCAGTATCAGAAAGCAGGCAGTATTTATTGCAGCATTGGCTGTGGGTGGGAGCAGTCTTAACATGCACACACCCAGCCAGCTAACACACTAGCTTGAATCTGTGGCATTAAGATATATTCATTTCATTCCTTAAAACTCATATGCCGAGCATTGCCGCAGATTGTTTTACATATTTAAATCACTTCTCAAAACCTAGTTACATTAGAGTATGGGGTCTCTTGGGGATCTTTAGTGGTTGGTTGGGGAACATCCCATTCCTCAAAGTATCCTTTTTATGGTCGTGAGCCTCCTAAAAACAGTTGCTTCTCCTTGAATGCATTCCAACTCTGTGGTCTGGCCAAGATGTACCTTCTTCTAGGCCTACAGTCTTTATTCTCAAGGCTGAGATAACTACTTTAACACAATCACTGATGAGGGTGAATATAGTTGTATCGCGTTCTGGAAGTTGTTGCACCTTTGGAAATCTTTGCCAGATTTCCCATTGGCAATGCTTTCTCTTTCAGGACTTCAAGCAGCATCCCATCAGGTTCTCACAGCCCCTCCGGGCAGCCCACTTCAGTGCTTCATGATTTCACAGGGGGTTTGATTGCTTATCTTCAACCTGAACATCCCTAGTTTCAGGAGATGCCAGTGTCTCTCAGTCACCCTCTAGGCAATGGTGAGAAAAGCCTGTCCCCATTCCCAGAATGCCTTCCACAGAGGCACCAGGGTGTTCTGGGAGGTGCCCCAACATTTTCTGGGCTCCATACTAAAGCAGCCCTAGCCCTAAAATCCCTCTCTCCCTTGAGCACAAAGACCACAAAGAGGATGTAGTGCCTGGATGAGGGCTGATGAATGATGAGCAGAGGGAATCAGCCTTGAGCCTTCTCTTTAGGGGAGAAAGACCAAAATAAGTGACACATGGTGGGAGGAATGAGAGGAGCCGAAAGGGCTTGCCAGCAGTACCAGGAGGGTGGGGAGAGCCTGGGGGACTTTTCTGTAGCCTCCCAGAGAGGTGTTATGCAATGAAATCTTTTGCCATGGGTGTCTGGAGAAGCCTGCCCCAGATAGAGTGACCTGATGAAGGGCTGGCAACACACAGACAAGGCCTCGGTGACTGTTGTGAAACACCAAAGCCAGACAGAGGAGAAGCCAGGTTTCTCTCCTTTTTTCAGTCCCACTTTATTCCCTTTTCTCCTCATGTTACCCACCCTTTTTTCACTCATGTGTCCTGCCTTTTTCCCCCTCATGCTTCTTACCCTTCCCACTCATGATTCTCTACATTTTCCTGCCATGTTTTCTGCCCTTTTCCCCTCATGTGCCTCACAATTTTCCTATCATGTTTCCCGATGAATATTCGGAGTTGGAAAGCACCCACAAGGATCAACAAGCGCAACTGTTAAGGGAATGGTCCATACAGGGCTCAAACCCACAATTGTGGCATTAGTAGCACCTCTAGGTGGTTTTGACCACCTGAGCTAAGGAGGCCACTCATGTTTCCCATCCTTTTCCACTTATGTTACCTGCCTTTTTTCTTCCCTCACATTTCTTAAACTTTTCCCCTCGTTTCTCACAATTTTCCCCTCACATTTCCTGCCCTTTTTGCCCCTTTTCGCTCATGTTTCTCTCTTTTTTTCCACCCATGTTTCTCTATTTTCCCTTCATATTTCTCTTGGGCTCAGATTGCCCTTTTTCCTTCACGTTTTCAGCCGTCTTCTCCTCTCATCATTCTCTCAGTTGTTTCTCAAATGCTTTTAAGCATGTGCTTAAGCAAAGTAAAATACACTGACAAATTAAAGAGAGACGGGAGGAGCTGTCAACTTGGGAGTTACATATTATCAAGGTGCATGTTTCCACCCCCTATGCTGTTCTTTGTGGGTCCTGTTTCCATTCAGGTGGGGATGATGAGTCTGAGTGTCCCCTCACAGAGCTGGCAGACTGGTCTGAGCAACTGGGGGTGGAGGCTCATGGGCCACAGGGCCATGTTACTGCCAAGCAGAGGGACCTTGTGGGGCTGGAGAAAGGGAATGACAGGAACCATCTGCAGGACAGCCAGGGGAGAAGGCAGGGAAGAACAAGCTCTTGCACCAGGAGTTGCTGGGCAAGAGCTAGCTGTAAAGCAGCTGTGCAGATACCTAGGGTCACACTGAACTCCAGGCTGACCAATTTGGAGCTGCTGTGCCAAAGGCAGCTGACTGCATGCAAGGCTGCTGTTGGCCAAGCCTTGGCAGCAGCTGGAGGGAGATGATCTGGTAGAAATAAGAGTTGGTAAACATTTTGCTTTCGCTAAAATAGCCGCAAACTCCATTATAAAAAGGATAATGGAGTTTGTTAGAGTTTGAATCAAACTTTTAGGAAGGATTATTTCATGTTGAATGTTTGCTGAGTTGCTATGGAGTTTACGTGTTTGTGGAAAGTTAAAACCTTAGTTGTATTATAGGAAGAGTTAAAAAAACCTGTTGTAGACTGTGCGGGAGGTGAGCAGGCCTTGTCATGGATATTGGCAGCACCAGCCCAGCGCTGGGGGAGAGCAGAGCGGGACCTGATTGGACCCAGCCCAGGACAAGACCAGGAAGGGGGGGTGAACTCCCCAGCAACGGACTATTGTTAGAACGGCGGGAACCCCGAACCTATCACGAAGCATCAACTCGTGAAAATTGTTACAAATGTGAAATTATAAAACCCCCTGTTTATTCCTGATAGGCACACATGCCCTGGGATGTATCCAGCACGCTGTGCTTTGCTTCACTGATTTCCCTGATTGCCTAATTTGTTAAGCTCTTAATAAATCTTCCAAATTTTTTTTATCTCATGAGTTCATTTCTCACAATTTGGTGCATTAGCTGGGAAGATTGAAAGCCTCTTACTCTGGGGCTGGAGGGTTTCAGAGGGGAAGACGCATCCCGCTCCTTTTTTTGAGTGGCCCTTTTTGTCTCCCTCCAGTTCCATTGAGAGCTGACGGCGGCAAACTCGGTCAAAGCGGATCAGTGGGCCAAAGATTTTTATTGATTGGCTTACCAAATTATTAATTGGCTTACTAAATTATTAATTGGCTTACTAAATTAAGAAGTGAAGACAAAAGGGCTTCCTGAATGCCATTAAACTTCCACGCATGAATCCCGTGTGGGAATACCAGACTGTAAGTACCAGCAGGTGGCGGTTTGGGGAGGAAGCGAATGTGTGTGATTGAGACATGAGGTCACCAGGTGACACCCATGAAGTGAGTGCAGAGTCTTTTTAGCCATGGTTCTGTATCTCCAGGAGGAGACCGGCTGGCAACCAGCTGAAGCGAAAGTAAAACGAGCGATTGTGCCTCCCTGGGGGATGAGACACCAAAGGACTAGAGGTGGGACATGGAGAAGAGAGAACACAGAGAAGTTACTACTCACTCAGTACTGAGGAGTGGGATGTGAAGATAGGAGGGGCTGGTAAAGCTGGGGGGCAGGACGCGAAGATTTAGATGGGGGCTGACAAGCCAGAGGGCAGGATGCGAAGGTAAAAGGAAGCTGATAAAAGAGTAAGAGATAGAGACCATGTGAAATTAGAGGGTGGCTGCAAGAGACAGAGATGAGTTAACGTAGTCCATGTGAAGGAAGGGGTCCGAAGGTTGAGTCCAAAAGGAGAAAAAGGAAGCCAGTAGTTGCCAGCTCCTGTTCAGTCCATGTGGGACAGGTTTCCCTCCAGGCACTGAGGTGCAAGGGGGGACCTGGCAAACTGGGATTCTGACAAAATCCCAACTGAAAGCTGGTATTTTGGCAGAGTCCCGGCTGCACAAGTGTAGGGTGTGACAAGCAGTGTGCCACAAGAATAGAAGTTACTGTAGACAATTCAGAAAAACATAGTTAGAAGTGATGTGTAGCTACTATATTGAAGTTAATGAGAGTGAATCAAAGATATTTGCTAGAGATAGTGTGTAGTTGTTGTGTAAAAGTTATTGTAGATAAACCAGAATTGGGAGTTAATAAGAAGGTATTGGAATAGGTTTGAATGTATTAGTGTGGAATAAGTGTCTGGTTGTCTCTTAGGGGAAAAAAAAAAAAGAGGAAGTGTCGGTGTATTGTTGTTCTGTTAGAGTAATATATAAGTAGTTACGGTAAGAAGAGACGGGACAGAAAGCAGGGAAGACTAAAGCTGGTAAAGCAGAAAAGAAAAAGATGCTGTCTGAAATTCCCGTTGATAGTCCTTTAGGAAGGATGTTGAAAATTTGGGATAGCAACCCAAACACTAAAACTAAGGATAAGGTAAAAATGGTCAATTACTGTGGTTTTGAGTGGACAAAAGAGCCTATTAAATCAAATTCCTTATTTTGGCCAAAATATGGATCAGATGAAGAATGGATTTGTTTGTTCCTAAACATATATGTTGGCAATAGAAAGGTAATATGCAGCTTGCTGGAAGGGTAAGGTCTGGCAAGACAAGGCATGGACTAGAGTTGGACTTTATAAATTAGAAGAAGGAAAGCAGATAGATGAAAGTGAGGAGGAAGAAAAGGAGAATAGGAACTGGGACCCTCTGAATTATCTACCTTCCCTATTTAATCCAGAGGGACAGGCAGGAAATCCAAGAATACCACAGGCAGTAACTCAAAGAGGAGATGGTAGACAACTTACTATTTCTACAAGACCTAAAACTCAGAAAGACAGGAGAAGGAAAACTCAGGCAGAAAGTGTAGATAGTGAGCAGAGGGAAGCTAGGATGTTCCCCTTGCGAGAGGTGCCGATGGCAGGAGCCCAGGGGGGAGTTGGGTTTGTGAATGTACCTCTCACTTCTATAGAAGTAAGAGCATTCAAAAAGGAAATGAAAAGGCTATTAGAGGACCCAATAAGACTATCAGAACAGTTTGATCAGTTTTTAGGACCTAATATATATACGTGGGACAAGATGCAGGCCATCCTAAAAATTCTATTCCCCCCAGAAGAAAAACAAATTATTAGAACAGTGGGCATGCGAATATGGGAGAGGGAACATCAGGAAGGAATACCTGGGGAGCAAAACTTCCTATAGTTCCTCCTCAGTGGGACCAGAATCAGCAAGAAGGGAGGAGGAACATGAGTGACATTGATAGTGAGAGGAATAAGAGAAGCAGCCCCAAGGGGACAGAATATGAATAAGGCATTCAAAAGTGAGCAAAAGAAAGATGAAACCCCTACAGAGTGGCTAGAAAGATTAAGACATAACATTCAACAGTACTCAGAAATTGACTCCATCAGTGATGCAGGACAAGAACTGCTTAAAATAAGTTTTGTGACTCACTCGTGGCCAGATATTAGAAAGAAAATAGAAAAACTAGAGGATTGGCATGCGAAAAGTTTAGATGAACTCCTAAAAGAGGCACAGAAAGTATATGTCAGGCGAGATGAAGAAAAAGCTAAAAGAAAAGCTAAGATAATGATAGCCACACAAGAAGCAGCTAGGAAAAAGATCAGAGCCCAGTGGAGCCCACAATTTAGAAACAGTAACAGACAAAACAACCAAATGAGCGACAATCCTAAAAAGAATAAGGGGAAGCATTTCTATTGTCAAAAAAGAAGGACATTTTAGGAAAGCCTGCCCCAAAAGGGCACAGGATTTGTTAGTATTCAAAGAAACCCAACGAGAAGAAAGGGATAATTGCTAGGGGTGTCAAGGGCTCTATTTTCTGGGTTAAAGAGGAGCCCTTGATAAATTTAAGACTAGGCCCCCAGGAAGAAAATTTTGTATTTTTAGTGGACACAGAGGCAGAAAGGACTTATATTATTGAGATACTGAAAGGATGTAAAGAAAGTACAAAAGCAATTAGAGTAGTGGGAGCAAAAGGAGAAGGGTTTACGGCTCCTGTAATAGAAAATATGTTAATCCAAGGAGAACATCAGTATACCTTACAGGATTTATTACTAGTGCCATAAGCAGGATGTAACTTATTAGGTAGAGATCTGTTGACAAAATTAGAGATGGGGTGGTACCAGAGAAAGGGAAAATGGTGCGAAATTGTTCAAATTAAGGGAAGAAGATGAAAAAAAAAATCTGAAGTTTGGGCTAAGGAAGGAAACTGGGGAAAATTGAATATCTCTCCTATGAAAGTCACGATAGAAGATGAATCTCGCCCCATAAGAGTGAAAGAATACCCCATATCAAGAGAAGGGAGAGAAGGCCTAAAGCCTGTAATTGAAGCATTATTGAAAGATGGCACTTTGGAGCCCTGTATGCCTCCCCATAATACTCCCATTCTCCCAGTAAAGAAGCCTGATGAGACCTGCAGGCTCGTACAAGATCTTAGAGAGGTTAATAAAAGAACTCTAACTCCCTATCCAGTGGTATTCAACCCCTATACCCTATTAAGCAAAATTCTCCATGAATATGGATGGTTTACTGTAATAGATCTAAAAGATGCATTTTGGTCTTGTCCTCTGGCAGGAGTAAGTAGGGATTTGTTTGCTTTTGAATGGGAAGATCTAGAGACAGGAAGGAAAAGACAGTTAAGATGGAACAAATTACCTCGAGGTCTCACAGAGTCCTCTAATTTATTTGGACAAGCGTTAGAGGAAATATTGCAGTAATTCCAAGCCCCTCCTGGAACACAAATTTTACAATATGTAGATGATTTTCTCATATCTGGGGATGATGAAGAAATAGTTAGAAAAGTGTCAATTGCATTGTTAAATTTTCTGGGAGATCAGGAATTAAGAGTATCAAAAAATAAATTACAGTTTCTTCAAAAAGAACTAAGATATTTAGGACACCTGATAAGTGAAGGAAGGTGAAGAATAACTCCAGATAGAATTACTGGAAACCCTTAGCCCTCCCAAAAACTAAATGAGAAATACGCAGATTACTAGGACTTTTAGGCTACTGCAGGTTATGAATTGAAAAGTATACACAAGCTGTAAGGTTTTTGTATGACAAATTGTTACAAGAAGGACCTATTAAGTGGACAGAAACAGAAAAGGATCTGTTTGAGAAATTAGAAACAAAATTAATAACTGCCCCTGTATTGGAGCTCCCACCCTTAAAGAAACCTTTTTATCTGTATGTCACTGCAGATGAAAGAATGGCTTTTGGGGTGTTGGCCCAAGACTAGGGAGGGCAAAAGAAACCAGTAGCCTACCTGTCCAAGTTGTTAGACCCTGTAAGCAGAGGATGGCCTGCCTGCATACAAGCAGTAGCAGCCACTGCAATTTTGGTAGAGGAAAGCAGAAAATTAACCTTTGGTGGGGGCTATTATAGTACATACTCCACACTCAGTGAGGAGCATCCTAAATCAGAAAGCAGGAAGATGGCTGACAGATTCCAGGATATTAAAATATGAAACCATCTTAACAGACCAAACAGACCTCACCCTAGTCACGAAAAAAAGTATAAACCCATCACAGTTTTTGTATGGGACAGACATACAAGAGCCTGAACATAATTGTCTAAATCTCATAAATTATCAAACAAAAGTGAGAGTTGATCTGTTAGATGAATCATTACCTTATGGGGAAAAAGTGTTTATTGATGGGTCATCTTGGTGTATAAATGGGAAAAAGGTATCAGGTTATGCTATAGTAGAAGGACAGAGAATGGTAGTATTGGAAAAAGGAAAATTACCTGCAAAGTGGTCAGCACAAGTTTTTTAATTATATGCACTAAAACAGGCATTAGAATACTTAAAAGACTAAGGAGGAACAATATATACTGATTCAAGGTATGCATATGGGGTAGTGCACACTTTCAGGAAAATTTGGGAAGAACGAGGCTTAATTAATTCCAGAGGGAAGGAATTAGTACACAGTCAATTGGTTGGGGAAGTGCTGGAAGCTCTCAAAATCCCTACAGAAATAGCAATTGCACATGTGAAGGGACACCAACGGGGAACATCACTGGAGGTAAGAGGAAATAATCTATCCGATAAAGCAGCCAAAGAGGCTGCTGCAGAATCACCAGTAACTGCATTATTAATAATAGCCCCAGATGACTATAGTAATGTAGTACCAACATTTACAGAACAGGAGGAGAAGGATATAATTAATATAGGAGGTGAAAAAAATCCAGAAGGAAAATAGATATTACCCGATGGGAGACAAATATTAAACAAAACACAGTCATGTGTAGTCCTATCTTTAATACATCAGAAGACACACTGGGGAACACACACACTGTGTGATCAGTTCCTCGGACATTATGGGTGTATAGGAATATATACCATAGCTAAGCAGCTAATCAGCTGGCGCTTAATTTGTCTTAAAGTTAAGAGGAAAGTAATGAGAGAAAAGTTAACGGGGGATGGATGTTAGCTACAAGCCCTTTCCAAAATATTAAAATAGACTTCACAGAATTACCACAAATCCAAAAGTGGAAATGCCTACTGGTAATAGGAGATCATCTTAACTCATTGGGTGGAAGCTACCCCCACACCAAAGGCAACGGCAAGCATGGTATCAGAAATTTTGTTAGAAAATATTGTGCCCAGATATGGAATAGTTGAAAGAATAGATTCGGATAGAGGAACACATTTCACTTCCAAAATTATACAAAAAATTGTCAAAGGCTTTGGAAATTAACCGGGAATGGCATACCCCGTGGCACCCTCAGAGTTCTGGAAAAGTAGAAAGAATGAATCAGACTCTGAAACAAACTCTACCTAAATTAACAATTGAAACCCAAATGACATGGATCAAATGCTTGCCATTGGCTTTGCTAAGGATTCGGACCCAACCACAAAAGGACCTGGGAATTTCCCCCTATGAAATGATGTTCGGGTTACCCTATATGAATGGAGAAAGAAATAATGTTATACCTGAAAGAGAGGATCAATATATAAAAAAAATATGTAACTACAATGCCAAAAATAACAAAAAAAATGAAGGAAAAAGGGCTTTTGCCTCAATCAACGCCTCTGGACTTTAATATACACGATATAGAACCAGGTGATTAGGTGCTAATCAAAGTGTGGAAGGATCGTTCACTAACCCCTGATTGGGAAAGTCCATTTCAGGTATTGCTGACCACAGAAGCAGCCGTCCGGACAAAAGAAAAGGGGTGGACGCATGTGTCTCGGGTTAAAGGACCAGTCGAGGAGCCACCTGAATGGACAGTGACCCCCTCGAGTCAACCATTGAAACTTGCTTTCAGAAGGACTAGAAAGGACCAGAACACTGGTAAAGAGTAAAACAAATAACACTGTGCCATCCTATTAATTATACACACATCATTTGTAAGTGCCTGCTGAGTATCTATATTGTAATCACATGATGCCCCTGGTGAATGAAAGAGTGGTATGAGTGATGGAACCCAGAAACATTTCAGTCCAAACATATGAGGTGTCAAAGTAAAGCAGAACTATCTCATAGCATAAAAGAATTCCTCCTTCCTGTCTTCTGAAAACATACACCATCTCGGAGAAGTTAAACAGTAATTCTATCAATTTGCAATAGGATTATAACCCAATTCCACTTTCTGTGTCTCAAAAAAAGGCCTTAATTAGAATCTGCTATGTAACTAAGAGCAATAAGCAAGAGAATAAAAATGGATGGCAAGACCGGACTGACCTCTATACGTTGCCACCAAGAAGATCCCTTGTTCTCAGCTGTTGGCAAGCAATCCCAGCAGGCATGAGGGGTGGAAGTGTATGTCACACTGGACCTCTGTTCACTGTCTTAATGTGGTTAGCTCTAACCTATAACTGGAAAGGCTACACAAAGAAATGGTTTTCCATGATCCAAGAGGTTAGCAGAGAGTGTTTTGGATCTCCTATAAGAGAGAAATGTGTAATCAATGGTAACACACTGTAGATAGTAAAAAATATAGGGAAAGACAAAAATACNAAGAGCAATAAGCAAGAGAATAAAAATGGATGGCAAGACCGGACTGACCTCTATACGTTGCCACCAAGAAGATCCCTTGTTCTCAGCTGTTGGCAAGCAATCCCAGCAGGCATGAGGGGTGGAAGTGTATGTCACACTGGACCTCTGTTCACTGTCTTAATGTGGTTAGCTCTAACCTATAACTGGAAAGGCTACACAAAGAAATGGTTTTCCATGATCCAAGAGGTTAGCAGAGAGGGTTTTGGATCTCCTATAAGAGAGAAATGTGTAATCAATGGTAACACACTGTAGATAGTAAAAAATATAGGGAAAGACAAAAATACACCAGGAGTGTATTGTTACCCAGATAGAGAATGGCTATGTTTTCAGAGATCAGGGGAAGCTGAGGTTCGGATATTAGAACACAAAAAGGAGGAAAAACCTACTGAAAGGCCTGAGGTAAAAGAAAACAAAAGAGTGAAATCAACAAAAGACCCTGAAATTGACCTGAAATCCCTTATAGAAGAACTAGAAAGAGAGCAAGATTTCCCCATAATGGGGCAGAATCTGTTTGTGAACCTGGCCACAAGAATTGCCAAAGAATTAAATGTATCTGATTGCTGGATACGTGGCAGGCCTGTAGCAACGGAGATATGGCCCTGGAAGGGAACCAGCCTGAGTGCATTCGAAATAATTCAATTAAACCTTATCACCACCAACATAACTGTAAGGCCTGAAGGGTAGATATTCAATTCAGCTACATTGGGACAAGAATGCCTGAGTTGCCAAGGGAATTCTTATAAAACATGGGTAGGTGACACACTCTGTGAAAGCACCCTTATGACAAATTATACTCACCAGTGGTGGGAACCATACTTCTCCAAGGTGTACTGGGCCTCAAAAGATAATCCAAACAATAAATGTACCCTAAACTATAAGCATAAAATATACCAATGTAGCATTACAAAAAGGGACCAAACCCCATCTTCTGGAGTTGAGAAATTAGCTGAGATTTGGGGAAATATAACAACAACCACACGAGGATTTTG
Organism: Calyptomena viridis; assembly: GCA_013390005.1. Taxonomy (NCBI): domain Eukaryota; kingdom Metazoa; phylum Chordata; class Aves; order Passeriformes; family Eurylaimidae; genus Calyptomena; species Calyptomena viridis. The sequence continues at coordinate 2,059 of WEIV01016624.1, read as the reverse complement.
CAAGGCACCAAAAGGGTTGCTATGGATATGTGGGAAAAGGGCATACCCAGAGGTTCCTGTGAGTTGGAAGGGAAGTGTACCATAGGGATAATTCATCCAGGATTTTTCTTATTGCCTGCTAGTAAAGGTGGCACCCTAGGAATTCCAGTGTATGATGAATTAGAATGGCAAAAACGATCGTTAGGGCTTGGAGACATAAACATAGGGGGAACCCAAAAGTGGGGAGAGGATGAATGGCCTCCCGAGCAAATTAATACTTATTATGGGCCAGCCACCTGGGCAAATGATGGTTCTTGGGGGTATTGAACTCCCATATATATGTTAAACTGAGTAATTCAATTACAGGCAGTAGTGGAAATTACTTCCCACATGACAGCATATGCATTGGGACTGATAGCAAGGCAACGAAAGCAAACATGAGCAGCGGTATGTCAAAATAGGTTAGCATTAGACTATCTTCNCAAAAGTGGGGAGAGGATGAATGGCCTCCCGAGCAAATTAATACTTATTATGGGCCAGCCACCTGGGCAAATGATGGTTCTTGGGGGTATTGAACTCCCATATATATGTTAAACTGAGTAATTCAATTACAGGCAGTAGTGGAAATTACTTCCCACATGACAGCATATGCATTGGGACTGATAGCAAGGCAACGAAAGCAAACATGAGCAGCGGTATGTCAAAATAGGTTAGCATTAGACTATCTTCTGGCAGAAGAAGGAGGAGTATGTGGAAAATTCAGTCTTTCAAATTGTTGTCTAAAAATTGATGACAATGAAGAAGTGGTCTTAGAAATAGCAGCTGATCTGTGCTAATTGACTCATGTCCCAGTATAAAAATGGAATTCAATGTTAGATTCTGAATGTTGGGATGATTTATTAGGAACTACCTGGTGGAAGAAAGTTGTATTTTTCTTCATCTGTGCTGTTGCTGGTTTATTGTTCTTGCCATGTTTAATACTATGTTTTATAAGATTATTAACTCATGTAATTGAAGGAATGCAAGTTACTACCATTGTGGTGCTGTGTGCATGGAGTTGAGAGTGGTTTGTTCCCCTGCTTGTTAGAATGGCATGTTCTGTCAAAATTCACACCCTCCAGTTCTGTCAATCGCCCCCAGATATCCACCCTGTGTTCCAGATATTTCTCTGTCATTTACTTTAAACCTTGTCTCTCATTTGCCCTGAGACTCTCCCAGTTCCACCCCTGGTTACTACTGGTTTTTCTCTTATGCCCATCCACCCCTGAACCCTCCCGTCCCAGATGTCCATTGGCAATTTCCCAAATCCCTCCCGTGTTCCCACCCCCAGTTAAAAGTCACTGCACAGAGAGCAGATTTGCTTTTTTGAATTGTTCCCCTGGAGTTGAAAGGAACTCTGAGAATCTGCTCTCTCAGAAGCTCAATAAAGCTCTGGACCTAAAACACCTCAAATAAGTTTTCTCCTCGTCTTTGCTCTCCAGAGTCGTTTGAGAATAAGGTTCGATGTGGAGTCTCTGCCGAGAAGCATCAAAGGCTCCAAGAAGCAGCTCCATTTCTTAATATCGGAGACTGCTTCCCCCGCTGTCGGCGGCCACGATCGCCACCGCTAGCTGGATCCAAGAAGCGGCAATCGTCTTTCCCAGCACAACATACAATGCCAATGAATACTTCAACAAATACTCATAAAGTAATGATATTACGAAAAATAGAAACCCCAAAAGATGCACTAGAAGAGGCCAGAAAAATATTAGAGCAAACAGAACAAGTCCTAGAAATGTAAGTTGAAATCAAAATTAGCTCAAGCTAAGTAAAAAGAAAAGGAGTGGATTTGTTAGAAATAAAAGAATTGGTAAACATTTTGCTTTCACTAAAATAGCAACAAATTCCATTATAAAAAGGATAATGGAGTTTGTTCAAGTTTGAATCAAACTTTTAGGAAGGATTATTTAATGTTGAATGTTTGCTGAATTGCTGTGGAGTTTATGTGTTTGTGAAAAGTTAAAACCTTAGTTGTATTATAGGAATAGTTAAAAAAATTTAAAATTTAATTTTAATGGCTGAAAACTCTGACATGAAAAAT
>WEIV01016623.1:0-60054 GCA_013390005.1 Calyptomena viridis | reverse complement strand
AGAATTCTCATATACATCCACTGCTCTACAGCACACACTGGGTTTTTTAATCAACTCTCACGGACCGTTGATAATTATCCACAGATTCTAGACCAAAAAGGCTAAAATGTTCCTTCCAGACATGGAGACAGCACTGCATGGAAGGAACACAAATCAGTGCTTTGGAGGAGGGAAGCTGTGATCTGGAAGGCTTGGGAAGGTGTGATGGTTGAGAGATCAGTTCTGGGAGGATGAAAGAGATGCAAAACAGGCAAGTCTCAGACATGAATGATCAGGTTTTACAGCTTTTTAAATTCCAATTTTCAATCAAGTGTGGTTGGTGTACAGACTTTGAGTTAGTTTAAGTTTGGTATAATATACTGGAATTAGCTACTAAAACTTACATTACTGAGCAGTGAATAACAAGGCGCTTCACAGTGACACTGCAATACACACACCAAAGGCACACATGGATCCCACAGAGTCTGCAGCACTAAATTCACCAATATACTTAAAGCTGTATGTCTAATCCACAGAAAATGCCCAAGGAATCAGGCACCTAATTTCCTTCTCAGGAGTATTTATAAGCCTCTGTAGGTACTGCTCTGAAAACACCAGGTCTGGATTATTTCCTATCACATTTCATTGCTGAAAAGCAAACACACTGTTAACTATCCCAAGCATGTTTGGGGTTGAAGGCAAATCTTCATACACCAATTGCTACACACACATCAAGCACAATGACAAACCATCAAGTACAGCAATATGACAAAGTCATAACTCAGCATGCAGGAATGGGAAAATTCACCTTCATTCACTCTGCAGCAAGTGGTTGAAATAATTTCAATCACAAGGAGTGACAGACACAGGAGTACAGTGTCTGTACGTAAGAGGTTGGCTGCCACTGAAATGAGAGCACGGTCCCTTCTGGTGTTTTGTGCCAAACCCTTCTCTCCTCACCCAGCCTTCTCCCACACACCCCAGTCCTTCCCTCTTCTTCCAAACAGGCAAGAAAACAAATCAGAGATAAGAGATAGATGAAAACAGTGCCCTGGGGGAAAGAAATAGATGGAGCTGTGGGAACTCAATCCTTCCCAGCTGAGTTCTCAGCAAGACAGGAATTTCTGCAAGGTTCAAAACTTCAGGATTGGTCCCAGGATCCCAAGACAGCCCCATCCAGAAGTGGCATGTGCTTTTTGCAAGTCAAGATGTCACTTGCCAGGAGACATGCCTGTGCCAGCTGTTCCTGCTGAAAGCTTAAACCTGCAACTGTTTTGCTTCATTTTCCCAACTGCTTTCAAGTTAGTTTTTGATTCTGCCTTTCCCAAATTGGTCTAAAAGAGAATAAAACCAACAGAAGCAGACAAGAGCTGGTATACCTTCTTCCAGAAGCTAAAGCAATCCCTATCACATTCTGCACTCTAAACTCTTAAGGATACAAGCCCAGTCTCGTTTATGTGATGTAACTTCAACCTATGCCCCACACCCTCTACTCGCTGTCAGCACCCACATCTCCCATTCCCTCTGTCACTGCTACAGTACCCACCTAAATTACTTGCATTTCCCATTGGTTGAGGGTGGAATCGGGGGAGTCCCATCTGACCAGGATAAGCACTATTTGCCAAATGCTCCCAAAAAGGGCTGCAGCACCCAAGAGCTTGGTAGGGAGACACCAGAATCCAGCCCACTGAGAAAGGCCCTATTTCCACAGGTAACCAAAGATGCCTTCCCTGCTGCACGTGAGACAGACTCATCTAAACACATGTTAATATAATGTGGCCTAATTGTTAGTAATTGATTTTTTTTTCCAAGTTGACCTTGCCTGAGGGCTCAGCCAGAGGAAGCCTTGTGCTCTGAAAAGGCGATGTTAAAAAGACACTAAAAAACCCCAACAACGACAAACACAAAAAACCCCAAACAAACAACAAAAAACACACGCAAAGACCCAGAAAACTTGAAATGTGGAAACGGGAAAAAAACTGACACAGTGTCTGCTCTGCAAATTACTGTCCACTAGACATTTCCCCTGCTCCTCCCTGAAGACTGCCATCCAGCAGCAAAGCACTGTTTGGGATGGTGGAGAAGCCAGGAGCCCCACTGTGCTCTGCCTCAGGGCCAGCATGACACAGCTGTCTGGGCTTCTGAAACCAGCCCTCCAACATGGGACAGAGCCACACAATGCATAAAAATACATTATTCATAAAAAGCATGTATTTACATCCCTAAGCAAACTGACTAAAAGAATGTATTTGCCCACACGCAGTTGCTGAGAGACACACAAGAAAGTGATTTTAAGAGCTCTTTAAACTGGAATGTAGATGTATCAAAGGTGAGTTCAAGCTTTAGGTTCAATAAGCTACTGCTCCATTTTTTGCTCTTGACAGTTTGGCCTGAAACAATCTCAGGCAATTCCTCTAAGCTGAGCCCAATTACTTTATGACATCTCGCTTCAAACTGATTAAGGTTGAGGAAACTTAGAACCTCACTTAGGGCTCATTCCAGAGGGGGACAGTCAGCTTTGCAAATTCTCTATTAGCACACATTTTGCTGGGGGAGGCATCCCCATCACCTTTGGTGTTTCAGCTGATGAACTGGGAACAAGCTGCTTTCCTGGCCTAAGCAGAAAGGCTAAAACTGCTGAATGAAGACAGCACGAGGCCTCTGCCATACACAGGACAAACTTTGCACCTTCTACAGCACTACGAGCACTGGAAAAGTGAAACCCTTCCCAGGGGTGAAAGGGCAAATGCAGAGCAAACAATTACAAACAAGATTAGAAAGTAAAAGGAGAAACAGATGCCTTAAACTTAAAACTTCACCTATGGTAGGTCACGAGCTCCAGCAATATATTTTTCCATTTAAAACCAACCCAATTTTATTTATGAACAAAGTTCTATATATAACATTCATATCCCTGGACAGTAGACCATATGCTTCTAGTACTGTGACATCTCAAAACCAAAAGTTGATTCTTTTGTTAAAGAAACACTCCCCAAGAAATTCACATTTTAATCAGGTTCTACTTTCTTTGTTTTGCTATTATTCAAGTGTAATAACAAACTTGTGTAATTCAGCTTAAAAAAAGACAACAAAAATTTGGTAAATGAACTGAAAAAATCATTAAGGGGATTTCTAAATTCCTGTTTAATGAAGCATAACAGATTGGGTTGTTTCTAGTCTTGTTTTTTTGGTAAGGTAAAAGTGAGTTTTGTTTTTTTACAGTTTTTCTATTGTTTCTGTAATTTTTAATGTACACAGAAAAAATCAACCTCCTACAGCATTCAAATTGCTACATAACCTGATTGAAACTTGAAGTGCATGGGCCTCACTTTCTCCCACTCTGCACTGCCAGGACCAGTCCAAGTCCAAGGACCTGGTCCACAGCCTCTTAGGATATGGGTGAGGACAGGGGGATGACCCCTATGAGTCCTCTCTTGTGGGGGCAGCTGCTATTTCTTCTTAGGAAGAAGCTCTGAAGAATCCTTATTCCCTCCCTCTATCCTAGTACAGTCCTTCCACTAATGTCTTTGCAGGCAGAGCAGAAGAATAGAGTTATCTCAGTGTCATAGCTCAAGACATTAGACAATGCCACATGGCCGCTCCTGAAATCACTTTGGTCACCAGTTTGCACTAAGAGATGACACCAAGCTGCAGCATTTTAATTAAAATATGATTCCTGCTGCAATGCTAGAAGCATATACTGCAATTGTGAAATTACTAATAACTTGAATAAAAGGTGGGGGGAGAGTTGCCCACTGTTACACACCTTTCTACAAACAATACTATTTAAAAAAACCCATACTTTAAATACCATATACTTCTGTTATACAAAACTCAAACAGTTTCTGCAGCCAAACTGGTGAGTTGATAAAACTAATAAATCATGAGCAGTCTGAAACTGTAGCCTACAAGACAAAAAATATTCCCATTTTCCATTAAGAGGAATTTGCCATCTTTCCTCTCCAAAAATTATGACTTTTGTTCAGCACTGGAAAAATCTCACTCCATATTTTCCTGTCAGTCTTGGGCACCAAAAATTAACTCGCTGGGTTTACTTTCTTAGAGCAAGTGTTTGTATGGATGCTTCCCTCTTTTGAATGGAAAGCACATAAGAAACTCACTTGATTCAGAGCTTGTCTCATGCTGCTTTTCTTTATTCCTAGAGTAATGTATTGTTTTTTTAAGCAAAGCAAACAAAAAGGATTTAGTAGAATACAATTTCTTTTGTGTTACTGCTCCATTAATTTTATTTATATTCAAATATGTTGCTTTTATCAATTTGGTATGAGGGAGAGAGATGAATCACGAGGAAGGAACATGATTGTACTTCAAAATGAGGCATTGGGCAGAACAGGAGCAGGAGATGTCTGAACCACCTTGGATAATGCAACACAGCTTTGATAGGTAGCAATTACATGGTAATAGATAGTCCAAGCATTATTCAGAAGTCTACTGCAATCATATGTTTAGAATCCTACCTTTACATTCCTTCCTGCAGATATACATGAAAGCTCTCATTATTTAAGAAGAAAAAAAAAACCCCAAAACTTTTCTTAGCAGTAGATTTTGGATTTTCTGGTGTGTGTCTCATGAAAGTCTGACACTGCAGAAAGCAACCTGTTTCCCCAGAGTTATTTCTTTAAACTGTTAATTTTTGATCACTCAACTGTGCCTCAGTCAGCAAAGCAATAAATACTCTTATCTTACAACCAGTAACAATGACTCCTCAATAAAACCTAACTGAAGACTAGTTGAAGACTAATTTTCAGACTAATCTGAAAAAAAATCAGAATGAAACACATGTTCTAGCTAACTGAACCCACCACACAGAACACTTCTGGATTAACGTGCTGCCATAGAGTTTTTTCTTATATGATACAGGGGACAAGCTGGGTTTTTTTTTATGGCAGCATCCTTTACAGTGTGAACTGGATAAAAAAGGCAAAGCACTTGTCTACAAGAAATGAATGATGATGGAGACCCTGAAAAAGGCCTTTCCTAATGACAAGATATTACTCTGCAGGTTAATGAAAACCAAATAACAATTTAACATGCTAACCTTTGAGCAAATTGAGTTCAACTAATCAAGAGCCCTCCAAAAGGGTATTTTGAGCTAAGAGAAAAGACTGGAAAAATCATTTACATAAGATGGCTGGTAATGGTGCATTTAATGGCAATGGTGATAGGGAATTATACTAAGAAAATGAACACAGCATGTACAACCTATTCCCTAAAGCATTCAATAGAACATCTCCAAAGAGTCAAATTCTGCCCACTGGTAGTGAAGCACAATTCCTGTTAACAAGGAAAGCAGTAACAGATTCTTCTTCAGGACACCTCTCTCAGAATTTTAAACAGAAATAATATCTACTGTCAAACCCACACTGGACAACCTCACTATATAAAGGGCTCTCTACATCAATTTTGATCACTAAAGGACAGTCCACCTCTGAACTGGAACTCCTTCAGCAAAGAAAGACATTTATTACCCAGGACCTGCTATTTCTTCATGGACCCTGTAAGGAGGATGATGTGACTCCAACCTCTGAGTACCTCTGCCTGAAGACTACTGGATAAATAAATCCTTATAAACTTATTTTTAAGAGCTTTCTCTGACAAACATACTTGGAAAATATCCTAAGTCTGTGCAGGTACACAAGCAAGGCTCTTACATACCTGCCCTCACCTTGTCCCAAGCACCTTCAGAAGCTATTTTTGATCCCATTTAGCATGGCTCAAGTGCAAGAAAACAAATCTCCGTGATCCTTCTCTAAAACTGAAGGCAGTGCAGTTCTTGGGCTCAAGTAAAAGAAAACAAACTTCCTTCATCCTTCTCTAAAATTGAAGGCAGTGCAATTCTTAGGAACCTATACAGACAGCTAAATAAAAAGTGGTATTACCTCATGTAACAAAAAAGTAACTCCCATAAAGGCAAAAAGATGCAGCTGGCTTTCCAGCCTCTATGCACACGCACAGGAATGGCATTAAGGCTTTCCCTCTATTGTTTTCCTCCTGCCCCCACCAAGTCCCATAGCCTTCAAAAACAGGTTTGAAAGTCTGCTTTGCACCACCACCTCCCACATACTCTAAAGATTACTGGAAACAATTCAGCAGTCCCCAGCTAAGCACCACACCTGTTATTTATCACTTACCACTCACACCGTGGCAACTACGAGCTACATATTCTTGTTTGTCAAACAAAACAGCATCAAATCACATAGCTGGGAATGTGTCCAGCATGTCATAACAATTCCAGATCTTGATAGATGCAAGATGTTACATTACAATAAAATCAAGACACATCATCTTTAGGAAATACATGTTAGAAGAATATTAACCTCTGCAATATATTATTTTTTATAATATCAGATAATGCAGCCCTTTTTGAGGAGGACAGAGGAGCAGGCATTTATTCCCTGACAATTTCTGATACAGCAGTGAATAGCTGGCAACTAACAAATGCTTGCTTTGGCAAAGCACATAATGCTGCTGGTTTGTACATTTCCTAAGGTTTTCAAAGCCCTTAAAAATGACCTAACCCAGCAGGCACCTCTGGGCTTACTGCACATCACTGCTTTCTTCAAGCACCCTGGGTCTGGCCCAGTGGAAAGACAAAGAGGCTGTCACCTAGATGAACATAAAACAACTCATCAGAGGAAATAACCTGGACAAATATAAGGGAGGCAACTCTAACTGATCACATTTAGTAAGACAATACAAGGCCTTTACCCAGGAAAGCATCAGTGAACAATGGGCCCTAAACTTACAACAAAAGCACTGCAGATACTCCACCCAGCAGGACAGTGACCATGATTCAGTGACACTCCCGACTAGGGCTGCACTCACTATATTTTAAGCCTTTAATAAATCGTGGGGTTTTTTTAATTTTAAAAATGTCATCTGCTGACTTTAACTTTGGAGAAGTCCTGAACTATTATAACAGCCACCTAATGGATGCACTTTAGCGCTTTCTTGAATTAAAGATATCCAGAAAAGTCATCAAAAAAGACACTAGTCACAGGTACATTAAGGTACTTAAATCACCTACTTATGTTTCAATGTGTCATGCTTCAATTTTATGAGTCAGACACCCTCCTCCCTTCCAGTTCAGCTGAAGTTTAAGTACTGTGGCTCTTGCTGGCTGCACTGAAAGACTAACCTAAGATTTTTGGCTAACAGCTGCACTTCAATCCTTTCATTCTTCTCTTCATTACTCACTCCTGTTTCACTGTCTAAACAATAGGAATCACATTATGAATCTAAAGTTTTCCAGTACTGGGAACCCTTACATTCATTTGAAAAAAGATCCTATGGAAATGTGCCTACAGTTAATAAAAGAACCAAACCTTCTGTGGAATTATACCTTGCAGTTAAGGGATTCAATAATTAGAACATAATTACTGAGCCATATAATGTGTCAAATTATGGAGAATGATTATTTGTAAAACTACAGATAAAGAGAAGAATGAATAAATCTGGTGCCACAGATAAAACCAATTAAACTGAAGTCCTTCCTTTCAGCATTCCTCTAACACTTTGGAGACTATCTCTGTACCCAGTACTAGTTTACACGCACAACTGCTGTGATAAAACTTTTACACTATATACACAGCATAAATCCCAGTAGTAAATAGTTCAGTACAAGAAACGGCTGCAAAGAGGGACAGCTGGTGCTGACAACACTATCAGCATCTTTGCTACCACATGACACACAATCAGTTACGAGTGGAATAAGATTATGGAGAAGACAACACAAATTTCAGGTTAAGCTTGGAGTTGTTAAGGGATCTGACTTATTACTTGAATAAGAGCCAGCATCTTTTACAGCAGCATTCAAAATGAAACTACCTCTCTTCAAAATACACTGAGAAGGTCTTTGCATACAAATTCAAAGCCCAAACAGCACACAGAAAGGATGCAGAGAAAGACAACACTCATCTTTGTTAGGTGTAAATTCTAAATTCAGTTATTGCAGAGAAAATATTCTGACTAACGAATTCAGTCAAATCAACTTTATAATGTATGGAAGAGCACAACACAGGGCAGGAAGCCACAGAGACAGCCCTGGTGCCCTGCAGGGTGGGCACTGCTGCAGTCAGTACCACAGACACCTCCTGCATCAGCTCGACAGCAGCTTCTCCTAAAAGCAGGTGCCTGCCCTGAAAGTTACAACAGGCATCAGCAGAGTGAGGACATACAGGAAAGCTCAGCAAAAAACATAACGTATGACAACAACAAAAGATTTAGAAACAGTCCCAAAGGAAGCACTTATTTCAGACTAAAAGCCACATATGCTGTCTCTGCACATGGTTTAAATCACTGCCCACTAGTTGTTCTGGTTTTCCAATTCACAGATTTCACCCCCTAAGAGCCTTCCCACCTGTACATCTAGAATCAGAGTTTTTTTATTAGACTTCCTTGCAAGTGCATCTCTATTTTTTTCCTCATTTAGTCACAAAAAGAAAATCTCACTTTTGCTACTTGATCATGGCACTGGGCAATGCTTTCCCTCACCCAGTAGAACAGAGTCACCCAGAGTTCTTGCACCTACAAACAAAATCAGACCTCAGGCCACCTGCTTTTCTCTGCCCCTTCAATACACAAGAGTACAATTCTTGCCTCAATACATATTCAGCAATGCACAATCCTTCCACAAATTGAAGGGTAACCTGTAGGGACAGCATTATTGTTCTGTAAGGCATAGATAAAAAATCAAGAAAGAAATTTGGAAAAGTACACTGGGAACACAGCTATTGATAAATTACAGATGCACAATCTAAATTAGTACCTATAATTACATTTTCTTTCAAAAAAACTGAGGTGTAAGAGGCACTAATGTCATCTTTTCCTGTACAATAATACAATATTGACTTTTTTCACCAAAAGAAAGCTCACTGTCTCACCAAGTCAAAAGATTTAGAGGCCCTGAATGTAACATCAGACCACACTGCTCACATTGTGGCAAATTTAAATAAAGATAAATCCAGTCAATGTAATCTTTTAACTGAGCTGCAGGAGTGGGAATCAATGGAAAAGGCTCCTAGTCTCAGCATCTGACCTAGAGGCCTAATAGCAATGTTTTTCTATCTTACCAAACAAACAAAAAATATTGTGTAAAATGTATATATGCAAAATATAAAGCTTTATTAATGTAGCTGCTCTGAAAGATACTGATTCATCAGTATTTAAGAGCTGATGGGAACCTCACCAAAAATCTAAATCAGCATTATCAGAACATTGATCTAACAGTGATAGGAAGTTACAAAGACATATTCAAAGTGAGTAAATAAGAACTCAAGTGCAATAAATGTCTACATTAGCTAGAAGAAAACACAACAACAACAACAACACCGCAAAAAAGCCCAAAACAAAACAACAAAACCAACAACAACAACAACAAAAAAGGAAACCACTGAGAGCAAGGAACTCCACCTCTTAAATCACTATGGCAGGAATGAAACTCTCCTGGTGTGGTATCCATTAGTCACTGTACCACTGTACACTGACTCACAGCTGCCTCCTTGAAGGCAGCAGCTGCAGGGCAAGTCCCTACAGAGGGGCTTGGGGTCCACGAGCAGTTCTGTTGTTCCTTACAGACCCCACACACCACCAGAGTCACTTCCAGAGCCCTACAGCTGTACAACGGGCATTAAACCTTCATTGATACAGAAAATTAAAAGCCATTTATAGAAACGTTAAATTTAAAGCATTTTTTTAATCTCCTGCAAAGGAGGCATTTCAGTGCTGCTCTGGTGACCACTGTCATCTTCCCAACATTTGAAACCATCGGTGCAGGTTCGTGTCTTCAGAGAATTGCATGTCCAGTACTGACAAACAGCACAGGTCATGTTATAAAACGCTGAATAGTTTCCAGTTACTTCTAAAGGACCTTAGAAAACTCATATATCCAGGGCCATAAAAATGCACTTCTCATCCTTGTGGTTAGAACATCATCAAAATAACATTTGCCTTTTTACAAGCCCAATTAGTCCCCAGATCTCTCTAATAACTCTCACTTTCTTTGGCTGGAATCAGATAACATTATGTTTAAACCTGATCAGTTCAGAAGGAAACTAGAATGGTTGAATTTTTATATATATTAATATTGTTTAAAGACACAGGTACCTCAGCAGCACAGTTATCTAACATTATCTGTTATCCTTAAGTAGAATGCAAGTCTACAGTATACCAGAAGTATACATACGATCAACTAAATTGCTGCTGAAATTCACATGATATTTAGATATTTTACTTAATGTGAGAAAAGCAGTGTTACAAGCTAAAACAGTTAAATGTCTATTACACAACTTGTACCATAATATAGTGTCGAATTCAACAGCACTGAGCACACCCATCCAAGCTTGATTTATTGCAGCTAATTGCTAATTAGGGTTATTTTTGAAGCACTGCTGTTTGCATTGCACCAGATTTGCACTTGGGGAGAAAACAGGATTTACAAGGTCAGAATGAAGTTTAAACATTTGTATACAGACTGCTTCCCTCCCCTCAGTATTGCTAAAAGGTCTGAGCAATCTGAAGACAAGAGTATTTACACATGTGATGTTATTAAAACCAGGCACTCCCAGCTTTGTATAAAGCAGTTATTAACATGCAAAAATTCAAAGTGGGATTGCAATGGTTGCCCAGACAACTTTCTAATTAAATAATGGCACTAATATCACTATGCTTCCATGTACTACATTAAAGATTGAACAGTGCCTCACTAATAATGCATTGGCTATGTGCATAATCTAAAGACCCTAGCTGCCATATCATCTATGGACCATCACAACGTTAACCACCAACATGCACACCCCACACCCACCTCCATGGTCAGCAATTCCAGAGGTAAACACAGCAGAAATTCATCGGGGCTCCTGTTTCAAACTCCTGCCTGTTCAGACCCATTTAAGCATTATTGGTAGTGGGATCATCCCCAAGATCAAAACTTGTCTGTCTCTTCTAGAAATCAAACCTCTCTATAGACTCTACTATTCCCAACTTTAGCATCAATCTTCCCATTCCCCTAGTAGATTTCTGACTGGTGTTTTAGGCACCATGGGAGCACATCTGCAATCAAAATACCATCATAATAACTACAGCTCAAGCCTTCAGCCTGCTGTGCTGGATGGATACCCCAGTGCCTCTGCAATGTCTCTGCCAACACCCAGCACAGCTACATTTGTCTGTAGTGAAGGTAAGCTGCACTGAGGCAAGGTAAAAAGAAGTGAAGACTAATCCACCTTTCAAAATTCAACAGCGGCTATCAGTAATTAGACAAGTAAACTGCCAAGAGTGCTACAAAATATAATCCCTTGAAAAACAAAGCTTTGGTTTGGTTAGTCTAGACAGGACACTAACATGAAGGCTGTACAGAATGAACTGACTATAGAGAGAAAGTATGGAGGCTGAATGACCCATAATCAAGAAAACATGACGTGCCTAGATTTACCAAAGATTCCTCTTGAATTATTACCTCAGTTCAGATTTATTTTTATTATTTGCTATAAGTCTTTCCAAATCTTCTCTAATCATTAGCTGTATCAGCACTATGAGAGCCCTATGAAAAATAGTGCACTGCTATTTTTGGTTTCAAGAGATCAATTGCATTTCCAAATATACAGCTAATATAATCCAGCCAGGCTGTGGTTTCATAAATCCAGAGAGTTTTCCTGGTATATTATCCCAGAGCCGAAGACAGCTAGTAGAAAACCTCAGGGGAATGGGGATTCACAGCTTTGACTTCATGAACTGTAGCACAGGGTCACGCTTAAATGTTAAAAAGAGAAACAAAAATGTGGTTCTTTCTATTATGCCTGCCCAAGGAGACGGTACAGAGAATGCATTTTCAGTAGGAATGAAGAACTTGAGTATCTCCCATGTCCTTGGAAACATCTTCATATTTTGGCAACATGCAGGAGCCTAAATGAAGGGGCTTCCAAAGTAGAATGCTATGGAAACGGGACAAAGACACTTTTCCAGTCCCAAAGCATGTACACTACAGCATCGGCTCTTCCCTCAGTGTTGGTACATCGTTCCCAATTGTGTCTTAATGGAAAATAGATTTGGATCAGTAGACAGCTGCTTACAGACCAGCTGTTCCTTCCTGTCCTCCACTTTTTTTATAAAGGAAAGCCGCACTTCTCCTTCCTATCCTCCCCTGCCAGACTTGTGCAAGCACAAAATGACTGCAGCACATGCCAAGGGTCAGACCTCTTCAGCACTGGCTGACAGGAAGGGGCTGGATGCCACAAGACTTGGTGTGTGTACATCACATAACAATTACATCCATACAATTACATGCAAATACATTGCTATTTTGAATAATCCTTCTCAGTTAACAGATGCTCTAAGAAGAACTCTGCAATACAGCAAATTTGGCCCCCGCAGTTTTCACAAGATGTTTTGCATCAGTAATTTCATTTATTTCCAATGTTGATCAGGAGCTCAAGGCACAGAGGTCCGCAAGCATCCTGCAACAGGCCAAGCCCCACGCTCAGTCTCCATCACAACTGCACTGCTCTGAGATGGCTTTGGACACCCTGTGTTTAGTGGGAGCCCAATGCTTCCCCTAAAATGCAGAGCATGGTTTCAGCCAACTCACAACATGGAGAAGACTGACTCAGTGGGTTATCCAGAGGAAGTTCCAGGAGGTGGGATGGGCAGCGAAATCCATTGTAAAAAACGGTTATTCTCTAGACTTGAGGAAAGTCTAGTTCTGTTGGGAACTTTGAGGAAAGTCTTAAAACTCATTCATTTTTGCTCACTCCACCCTGTTATCATGTACTGTTTCACCATTGCAAATACTGTCCTTGAGATAGCTTGCACATGTTCATAAAGCATTCACTNAAATGTTAAAAAGAGAAACAAAAATGTGGTTCTTTCTATTATGCCTGCCCAAGGAGACGGTACAGAGAATGCATTTTCAGTAGGAATGAAGAACTTGAGTATCTCCCATGTCCTTGGAAACATCTTCATATTTTGGCAACATGCAGGAGCCTAAATGAAGGGGCTTCCAAAGTAGAATGCTATGGAAACGGGACAAAGACACTTTTCCAGTCCCAAAGNCTGAAAATTAAAATTAATAGAAAGCTAAAATAAATAAAAGAACTCCTGCTGCTCTGTGTGAACATTCAAAAAAGCAAAAGCAGTGCAGAAGCACTGTTTTCCCCCACAACCCAAGCACAGACTTTGCTGATTCCTGGTTACTGAACAGCCCTGTCAAACACCACTGACTGACTTGGTGTGGAGGGTGACACAAGANCCAGACTTGTGCAAGCACAAAATGACTGCAGCACATGCCAAGGGTCAGACCTCTTCAGCACTGGCTGACAGGAAGGGGCTGGATGCCACAAGACTTGGTGTGTGTACATCACATAACAATTACATCCATACAATTACATGCAAATACATTGCTATTTTGAATAATCCTTCTCAGTTAACAGATGCTCTAAGAAGAACTCTGCAATACAGCAAATTTGGCCCCCGCAGTTNTCTTACCACCACCATCCCCTCCACCAAAATGAAAGGTAGGGCTTAAAACCACAAAACCAGATCAGAATTCAAAACACGCCAGAACAGCCTGGCTGCATCAAGAAGGAAAAAAGCCTGCTGGTCCCCCTTTCAGGGCCTTACAACACCACTTTTGAGAAGTTTTGCTCAGGCAGCTGACATCCAGTTTTCGTCTTCTACTGCAGATGTGTGGCTTTCCTGCACAATAGGCGCCTGCAGCCCTGGCTCTCTTCCAGGTCCCACNGTTTCAGCCAACTCACAACATGGAGAAGACTGACTCAGTGGGTTATCCAGAGGAAGTTCCAGGAGGTGGGATGGGCAGCGAAATCCATTGTAAAAAACGGTTATTCTCTAGACTTGAGGAAAGTCTAGTTCTGTTGGGAACTTTGAGGAAAGTCTTAAAACTCATTCATTTTTGCTCACTCCACCCTGTTATCATGTACTGTTTCACCATTGCAAATACTGTCCTTGAGATAGCTTGCACATGTTCATAAAGCATTCACTAGCATGGATCTTTTCTGAATCTTGCAGGCCTTGCTACAACATAAATGTTCAGACTCAGTGCAATTACTTCTGACTGCACTAATGAGACTAGCATGCTGTTTCTGTACTATATATATACATCATACACAAATTTAATTTTACAACTATCTTGGCTGTGATGTAATCCCATCCCTACTTCATTTATGTTTGCAAACATTTGGACTGAAAATTAAAATTAATAGAAAGCTAAAATAAATAAAAGAACTCCTGCTGCTCTGTGTGAACATTCAAAAAAGCAAAAGCAGTGCAGAAGCACTGTTTTCCCCCACAACCCAAGCACAGACTTTGCTGATTCCTGGTTACTGAACAGCCCTGTCAAACACCACTGACTGACTTGGTGTGGAGGGTGACACAAGAGGTGCACAGAATAGAGGAATTTTCTCCATTCATCAGGCAATCTCCCCACTCTGTACAGAGTAGGGACTAATGCACGTAAATCCCTGGTTCATCGAGAAGTGAATAGACCTTTTGTTGTAGTCTATTACAGTTATAAAGATTCTGGCCACGCTTCTCTTACCACCACCATCCCCTCCACCAAAATGAAAGGTAGGGCTTAAAACCACAAAACCAGATCAGAATTCAAAACACGCCAGAACAGCCTGGCTGCATCAAGAAGGAAAAAAGCCTGCTGGTCCCCCTTTCAGGGCCTTACAACACCACTTTTGAGAAGTTTTGCTCAGGCAGCTGACATCCAGTTTTCGTCTTCTACTGCAGATGTGTGGCTTTCCTGCACAATAGGCGCCTGCAGCCCTGGCTCTCTTCCAGGTCCCACTGTGTGACAGTAACAAAAGGCGAAGCTGGAAGCCCTCAGCTACAGCACAGCTCTAAATGATTTAGTGACCACGGCGTCCAGACCTTGGCAGCAGCTGCTGCTTTAAAGGGACATTACCCAAGGAGTCAGTAAACCACAGAGGCAGGAGGTTTTTCACACTAGATTTGAAAAGTTCTGTTCAAAGCTGAAATGGTCCTGCCGTATTTCTTTAAAAGCCCAAAGCAAAGAGTAGGGAGATGGGAGGGGACAGGCAGGGATTGTTGTCGGAAGTTGTTAATGGAATACCACAAAGCCTAAAGACCATCCCTCATAGTATCCTCCTCTTAAGGATTTCAAGGCACTGTGCAACTACTAGTGATGGCAATCTTCCGCTTCCACGGTCATGTATTATTTTCACTTTAGAGTTAGCAAAATAAATCTGTGATATTAAACTAGGACAACTTACACCCAGGATGGCACTACAAGGACATGTTTTCTCCTAAGTGTGTGGAGAAAATTACTTCTTTGCATATTAACACCACATCAAGTTACGAATTTTCATTTTCTTTGGTGCACAGTTGTACACCACCACAATGCCACAAAAGGGTTTTTGCAGAGAATTTTCCACTGAATGCAACCTTCAGCTTGTAAAAGGGAGCTATTCATGAGCAACAGCATGCTCAGCATGTCCATGATTGGACATCAATACATAATACCATACCTCAACACATACTGCTCTTGTAGAACCATACTGTCATATCCCCTNGTGGTCATTAAAAAAGACACACGGTAATCAAAGCACCCACTAACAGCTGAGAAACACTATTAATCCACCAAGCAGGACTGCTCCATCCATTCCCTCCACAGCCTTTCCCAGTGAGTGAAACAAAGCTCCACTCACTCAGGTGTATTTTCAGCTCCTGTGAGAGTGCTGACAGTGAGAGAGGGAAGTGTTAGCATTACTGTGCTAACCCACAAGCAACAGCAGATTTCATGGGCGNGACAAGGAGTGCTGTGCTCAGCATTCAAGGCCGTCTGCCCATTATTTCTTTCTACCTTCTGCTAACAAACAGTTGATGCCCCAACACAAAACGGATCCTCGTTTAGACCTGTAGATATGTTCTGCCACCTCCTTTCTTTGAGCCCTCCCTGCAGCCACCTTCAGAACAGTCACATTCTGTTCATGATCAAGGGCTGCAGCTCCAAACCTCTGTTGGTGAAGCTCCAAAAACAGGTAACCCCACTCAGTTTATTCTCAGACTTCAGTTTTTCTGCTTCTGTACCATACGTACAGGAACCCTGCAGGCAAATGGAAGGCAAATGACTGACCAAAAAAAATCACCAAGTGTCTGGTTGCAAAAAGAAATCAGTAGGTAGCTGTGCTAAGTCCCACTGCTAATTTAGTGTGAGATGTAAATTCAAGTTAAAAAAAAAAAAAAGATTTATATGAACAGTAACTACTGTGCAGCAAATACTTAAAATAATTTCTGTCAACAGAGCACTAATTAAGATGGATAAACACTCATTTCACTAATCTTCCTTCTCCCTCCAAAGTAATTTAGTTGCCCACAGGGAAAAAAAATGTACAAGAAGAGACTGATAAAAGAGACCTATCAAAAAGGTGCACGTAGTTCTATATGCCAGAAGCAAGTAACACAGCACTGCTAGAGCTCTGTTGGAAGGGGAAAAGGTACAATTTTATATTTCTTTGTGGAGTCTGAGAGTAATTTTAAAAGGACCTTTTAAAGCCATCCTTCACCACCTGCAGTCAAGTGGTCATTAAAAAAGACACACGGTAATCAAAGCACCCACTAACAGCTGAGAAACACTATTAATCCACCAAGCAGGACTGCTCCATCCATTCCCTCCACAGCCTTTCCCAGTGAGTGAAACAAAGCTCCACTCACTCAGGTGTATTTTCAGCTCCTGTGAGAGTGCTGACAGTGAGAGAGGGAAGTGTTAGCATTACTGTGCTAACCCACAAGCAACAGCAGATTTCATGGGCGCCCAGGATGGCTCCTGTGGTTACCACCTTTGGCCAGCTGCCCTGCCCCAGATTTTGGACAGCAATGCGTGAACAGGGTTCAGTTCTGCATCTAAGCTCTGGCAGTTTTCAGCCCACGATATTAAAGTGGTGTCTTTTTCAACTTTAATACGCAGGGAAGAGATAACGTGTAGGAGCTGATATATGTTCTGTTGAACCTTTCCTGCTTAGAACAGTGTGGAGGGAGAAAATACCATTGAAAAACATATGGTTTGAGGAAGTAGGGGCAGTAAGTGCTTTGCTCTCCCACTGTGCTGCTACACACCAGAAGACATCAGTGAGAGGCGGGCAGGACAGGATCAAATCTTGTACCAGGAAATGTTGTGCAATATCAAACACATAGAACAAAAGAATGATTTCCTACTCCTCCAATGGAATACATCCTATGTAGCCTTACATTGTGCTGTAAAACGAGATAGCTGCCTGATCAACCCAAACAACACAGACTTGGTAGGATTAGAGATATTTTTTCCACCTCGCTGTAACAAAGCTCAGGTAAATGGGAGCAGCACGAGCAGGAGCAGAAAGGTGGAAATAAGAAATCAATGCATCTTCCAGCCTCCTGCTCACCAGATGCAACAGGAATGTAAACAACTGAGAGCTGGAATGGGAGAAGGGGGAGGGAAAGGAGACAATTCACATCAGTTCTTAAGCAGTAACTTGTCTTTTAACAGTTCTGGATGTGGTGCTGATTGACCACGTTAAAGAAGGTACTCCCCTAAGCTGGAGAGGCACTGAACCTTAGGAACTGTGCAAGAAATCACAGAGCAAGGAAAAAATAAACAACCCAGATGAGAAACAGCATTCTTCCTTGCTAAAGAAGATAATTTCTCAGTTGCATATGTGCGTGTGACTTCAGGTGCCTGGCCTGGGTGAGGATCCAGTTTGATGCTTTTAAGTGGCAGTGCTCTCAACAGTGCTAACAGCAGAAGTTGCTCCCTGAAACATTTAGACCAGATCTCCCGTTTGTTCAAACTGGCTGGGGCTGTGGGAGGAAAACACTGTCGACCATTTGGATCACACTGTCTGTCTGCTGCCAGCCCCCACTGCTATTTGACGGGCAGCACGGAACAGCAGAGCCATTGCTGGGATTTCTGCACAACATGGGGCAAGAGACAGGTTTATCCAGGATAATTTCACAGCATTCTCTTGCTCCATTTGCTGGTTGTTTTCCAGGTCCATTTTGTTATGCTGTAAAAGCATTGCGTGCCTGTGATCATGGTGACAGACACACCATGACGATAGAGCAGTTAAAGGCAGCAGGCTCTGCAAAAACAAGCAGACAGGTCTGCTTTGTTCTCAGCAGTCAGATCCAAGTCCACGCTACCAAGAGACAGGAGTTTCCAGGGATGGGGCGCTGGGTATCCCATGCCTTGCTAGTGACTCAGTTACATGCTAGGAGAAAAATCAGTCTGCTTTGCACCACATTTACCCTTGTTTTGCAAATTCAAAAGTGGTTCTGAGGTCCTCCATGTTTACACTGAGAAAGGTAGCAAAGGCTTATTTTAAGAGACTTTGAGCTCTTTCAATAGAAAGACCGTGACTGTTTCTGGTCTACAATATTACAAAACTCTCAGACTTCTAGCATTTGCCAGGATCCAAGCCTGACTGCAACCGCTTAAATTCAGCCTAGAACACATGCAGAAACTCTCAACTTGCCACCCACTCCTTGAGCTGAAAGGAACGAGGATTCCAAAGGTTGAACTGTAACAGGCAAATGTATTTTTAACAAATTCTGTTTCTATAAATATTACAAAGCTTTCTGCTCTTTGGAGACTCCTCTGCTCCCAGTGCTGCTGACATTACGGTGACATTTAGGAGGCCTTCACATTGCCTTACTGCCTTTCGTATGCTGTTTTGTTCAAGGGATCAGAGAGACATATGAAGACACAAGGGCTGCTTATTCAAACTCTGCTCACTCACTGACCTGCCGCTCAGGAGCACAAAGGGGCTCTCCATGTCAAGTGTGCTGGCTGCCGCCGTCTCCACCACTCTGGAATGCATATAAATGCAAAGGACACTAACCCCGAGGTGCCACCAACAAGGCACAGGGGTGAAGGGATGGGGAATTCATTTCTGAAGCTGCATTAGTGATTCACGTAGTCCCAGCTGGTACTGTGCCCTGTCCATACCACATAAAGACTCTCCTTCATTTATTAATCCCCGCATTTGCTCTCTCATATCCTCTATTTTCAAAAGCTATTTTCCCTGTATTCTCTGTCCTCCCCCTCCATTTCTTCACTTTCTTGCCCTGTCTCTGGAGATCGCTGCCAGCACACAGCATGAATGGCACCGAACTGGCACGCGCCCTAGATGCTGACATCACCTCCTCTCCTGCCCTCAGCCTCCAGATCCCACACCCTGAGCATCTAATTCACTGATTGCTGCCTTTCATCAGCTTCATCTGTAGCTCTCGTTATTAAAAAAATAGGGTGGTTACACAGCAAGAGACAACATAAATATATATTTAGACAGAGAGAAAAGGGATCTTCCCAAATCAGAGAGACAGTAACACTTGGGTTAGGATCCTTTAGACATAATTTCACAGACACTCCAGCCCAAGAACCACTCCTCCATAAGGCAGGAAATTACTCCTAAACACCTGAGCAGGTGCTAAGTGACCAGTTACCAAGATCATATCTGTACATCAGCAAATTTTTTAAAAAATGCTGCAACTATTAAAAATCTAGCTAATAAAAGAAGTAGGTAAATAAATAAATGACAGAAACTCTGTTAGTTATCTCCAGGATTCAGCTGTTCAGTCTCATTCAGGGTGAGCTGCCGCTGGAATATCCAGTAACACTCTCAATTAAATTTAAGACTACACGTTCTTCACATCACAAGAAATCCAATATCATGTGCACACTGTACTGTTATCTTCTGGTTATTCAGAACAGAAACTACAGAGATACTTTAGGGGCAGAATCCATGTTCTGACTTAAGCAGGTGCTTCATTTTATGGATAGAGAAAGCTCTTAAACAAGTACCAGGACTCACTGTACCGTGTGTTCTTTGGACTATGTTTTATTTTACATAGATATCTAATGTTTTCTTAACATGAAACTTCCACAGACTTTCTTCTCTTATTGGAGGATATGAAAGCCTTGACAATGGTGGTGTTACAACTCCAAAAGAATTCTCCCATTGCAGACAAAGGAAAAATAACATCTCACACTTCAGTTTGCACCAGCAAAAATGGTCTGAAAATTTGTGTGAACACTTAACAAGATGTTTTTGTCCTCCTCTGACATTTAACATAGGTATTGTCACTCTAAGAGGATTGCAGTTCACAAGAACTGCATAACTGAATAGGATCATTCAACAAAAATTTCTGTCTACCCTAGAAAATTGCCCATAACTTTTTACAATTCAAACTCCAAGAACAACTGTAGTTATTTAACCTTTCATCAAAAACTGTGAATATCTGATAATAATAAGTACAATCTATAAAGGCTTCAAGTCAACACTTTTTATAAGCAGATTTGTAAGGTAATAAATTTTCCATGACTTAACGATCAGCTTTGCCTATGAAAGCCAATGTTGTAATTCCCAATTGATTGTAGATGTTAATCTTGCAAGACTCTTGTTCTTATGCTGTGATTTATTAGCTGAATTAATGACAGATTGCACTGTTTAAAACAAGCTGCTGTTTTACACCATAACCCAGGAAGCTCTGTCCAACCGAGTCACTGCAAGGATGCAAAGAGGGTAGCATGCAAGGTGAAACTGCTCACCATACCTGAGCTAATTTGTCTTATTGCCTTTGAAATGCAGCACTAATTGTTTAACAATTAACCCTATGACTGAACACCAGGAGAGCTGAATGGCAGCAGCTATCCAGGCTGTCTGCAGTTTGGGATTCACATCCAGTCTCTACAATTCATTTACATTGAGACATTCTGCTCTCTCATGGAAAACAAGAGAAGATTCCCCCAACACCCTTTGCCACACACTCCTTTGGGTTTGAAGACATTGGAAAAGAAAAATCTCTTGTGCTTTCTCTATACGTGTATGTGACTAGAAAAGAAAACTATGGAATAAGGACAGACTCAATTCCTCAGGCCTTATCTCACTGCTACCACAAAGCAAGTGCCACTATGTGTAACTAAAGTTGGAGCCTTCTCTCCAGATTATTCATTCTCTACCTCTTCATCAACAATTCTGGTGCAGCAGAGAATGTGCCACAAACATGCTGGAACAATGAGAGCCAGCACTGGAGTGGAAACAATTACAGTTCCTTGGATAGTCTGGGCCTACAGGTTTTATGAACTGCAATGCTGTAATTAACTCAGACCTTTTCCTGTCAACTCTGCCACTGAGGCACAATACAGAAGATGCAAGCAGGAGCTGTGAATTGTGGGGAGGGGGACATGGCACAGGGACCAAACCCTGTCGTATCAGGGCAAGTACTCAAGAGAAATTTAATTTTGCTGCAGGAGCCCCATGTTCTGCAGCAAATGGCCTTCCCCTCCATTTGCTTTTTAAAAGCTTGTCTCTGAAGGGATCCCTCTGTTTTGCAATGAATTTGAACTTGCTTCTGTGCTTTTTTGCAAGCACTTCAGTGATGGGAGGCACTTCCTGAGCCGCAGAGTGCCAAGTGTTGCCAATTCCCATTGAGCCATTGCTTGCAGCTCCAGTGCTTCACTCACTCTTCCCTGCTACTCCCTGCCTGGCGAGAGCAGCAGCATATGCTGCTCTGTGGTACAGCTTTGGAGGTGAGCAGGGATTTAAAAATAAATAAGTGAAATCAAATAAAGGAACCAAAAGGATGGAGCCTTGCAGAGCTGCTTCTGAACAGGTGTAATTCACAGACAGTCACCTCCAAAGAGTCGCACCAAATCCCTGCGACCAATGCTCTGATTGGTTTTTCAAAAGTGGCCCCAGCCATCTGCTGGTGGTCAAGCTCCATGATGTGGCAATCAATTACAGCTGTTATCTTGTCCTAGCTNCAGTCTCTACAATTCATTTACATTGAGACATTCTGCTCTCTCATGGAAAACAAGAGAAGATTCCCCCAACACCCTTTGCCACACACTCCTTTGGGTTTGAAGACATTGGAAAAGAAAAATCTCTTGTGCTTTCTCTATACGTGTATGTGACTAGAAAAGAAAACTATGGAATAAGGACAGACTCAATTCCTCAGGCCTTATCTCACTGCTACCACAAAGCAAGTGCCACTATGTGTAACTAAAGTTGGAGCCTTCTCTCCAGATTATTCATTCTCTACCTCTTCATCAACAATTCTGGTGCAGCAGAGAATGTGCCACAAACATGCTGGAACAATGAGAGCCAGCACTGGAGTGGAAACAATTACAGTTCCTTGGATAGTCTGGGCCTACAGGTTTTATGAACTGCAATGCTGTAATTAACTCAGACCTTTTCCTGTCAACTCTGCCACTGAGGCACAATACAGAAGATGCAAGCAGGAGCTGTGAATTGTGGGGAGGGGGACATGGCACAGGGACCAAACCCTGTCGTATCAGGGCAAGTACTCAAGAGAAATTTAATTTTGCTGCAGGAGCCCCATGTTCTGCAGCAAATGGCCTTCCCCTCCATTTGCTTTTTAAAAGCTTGTCTCTGAAGGGATCCCTCTGTTTTGCAATGAATTTGAACTTGCTTCTGTGCTTTTTTGCAAGCACTTCAGTGATGGGAGGCACTTCCTGAGCCGCAGAGTGCCAAGTGTTGCCAATTCCCATTGAGCCATTGCTTGCAGCTCCAGTGCTTCACTCACTCTTCCCTGCTACTCCCTGCCTGGCGAGAGCAGCAGCATATGCTGCTCTGTGGTACAGCTTTGGAGGTGAGCAGGGATTTAAAAATAAATAAGTGAAATCAAATAAAGGAACCAAAAGGATGGAGCCTTGCAGAGCTGCTTCTGAACAGGTGTAATTCACAGACAGTCACCTCCAAAGAGTCGCACCAAATCCCTGCGACCAATGCTCTGATTGGTTTTTCAAAAGTGGCCCCAGCCATCTGCTGGTGGTCAAGCTCCATGATGTGGCAATCAATTACAGCTGTTATCTTGTCCTAGCTTTGACAGATGTTCTTCTCTTTCATTGTACAGTAATTACTAGTAAGCTGCCAGCAGGCTTCACACTTTAATTCTGGTGCTAATTTGAGACAAAGAGAGGAAAAAATAGGGAGAGACAGACAGGGAAAGGCAAAAGCTAAGACAGCTGTGGCAATTGAAGCAGCCATGCATTAAACATTTCTTTACAAACAATAGGTAAAGACAACCAGTTACCTCAGTAAGACTAAAAAGCTACACAAGCACCATCCAACCTCACCATAGCCTTCAGTCCTTCTTCCTTTCTCAGGGGGAAAGAGGGACACATCTCCTTCCTTGCCAAACAGGCTATGCTAAAAATACCTGCCAGCCTTCTGGTAACGCATGGCTTCATAGTGCCATGCAGCATGGAGCCAACTACCTCACAGCAGTGAAAAGGGGATGGATAAAGACACAGGGTGGGGTTTTGATTTGGGAAGGAGGGGATGGTGGGTGGACTGTGTTAAATCTTGGAGAACGAGAAACCTACTTAAATTAAAAGATGAATTACTACTGCAAAACACAAGCAAAAGCACTCCACTGCCTTGCTAGAGAGCAAGAGCCACGTAACACCTGCTCTGCAATCTGGTGTTCATGGAGATGGGCAGGAGAAAACAAGTGTTGATGAGACCAGGAGCCAGCAAGGTAAGAAACCTGGCGACTCATTTCTTATGTAACACAGGGCTCTAAAGAGTCTTCAGAAAAGGGACCTGACAAGGTTTATCCTTTTCTTCTTGGCTGGTTTAGATGCAGCATTTCAGTGTAATTGTTAGAGCCCTAACTTGTCTTAGTTTCTGTTCAGTCCCTAATGACGTATACCCCATTTCTGTATAGTCCCTAATGATGCATACCCCATATCCCCATAAAAGGACTCTACAGTGATCATAACCACATACAAAGCCCCACAGTAAAATCCTCATGATCTGTCCTATAATGGCAATAGTTTAAGAAGTGTTTATCTCCTCTGTATAGGCTGTAATGGAATTTTTTATTTTAAGGTGTTAAATAGTCAAAAGACTCTCTTTAAACAGTTTCCAGAAACCAAATATCAAACTTCCACTGGAAGTCTGAACAATAAGCAGAAAAACATTCAATTGTTAAGAGCCATTCTGCAGCAAGCTACAGACACCCTCCTACCGGATGTCCAAATCTGCATTAACTATTTTCTTTTTGATTTAATTCGCAATGGACACATTACTTCTGTTGAATGTTTATTGAATCTCTCTGTAGCACTTAGGCTGTGGCTCAGTGATGTGATGTGTTTGACAGTAACAGTAGCTTACACCAGTTCTGTCATGCTCTCTCCCTTTCCCCTACTGCCCACCCCATGCCCAACCTCACGCCACTTTGTGTTCCCTGATGCAAGTTGTGGCAGCACGACTATTTCAACATCCATTCAGACCAGGAAATGGAAAATGGCAGAAGGAATTAACACTCATTTCACATTAAAAATTAAAACAAAACAAAACAAAACAAACAGAAAAAAATGGAGGGAGGGGTCTATCTTGTGGTGACACAACTGACACTGAGGTTTTGCAAAACAGCTCACAGCCACCCAAAGATCAACTATTTGCCTGAATTGGTGAAGGGGAGGGGAACCAAAGAGCTTCCACTGGTGTGGAAGAGCTCAGTCATCTTAGAAACCTTACACTGGTACAGCACATCACGTGTGCAAGAGTGAGAAACACAAAACCACTCATACTGGTATTACTGAGAAATCCATCCCAAGGAGACGTGCCCCCAGTTTAATTGGACACAGTCAACTGCAGGCATCTGGACTGGAGCTCAGATTTCTAGTGAGCTCACATCCACTGACATTTTCTGTCCAAAAATTTGTTTGGTTTTCTGTGCTCTCAGATTTTACTTTTTAATGCCTCTTACTGACCTTTTCTTTTTTTTTTTTTTTTTGTTTATTTTTCTGTCATGACCTCAAGCAGTGTTTGTTGATTTCATATTTTATTATTACTTTGTTGTTGGGAGAACTTCTGAAATTATGTGGTTAGAAAAACGTACAAGGTTTTGGTGGTTGCTGAACACAACCAGCCAGCTCCTGCCAATAATGGCAGCATAAGTTAAATGTCTGGGATCACCACACAGCAGCTGTCAAGTGAAAAAAGGGGAAGGGGAAAGCTGTACATTTTTA
Source organism: Calyptomena viridis (assembly GCA_013390005.1). Taxonomy (NCBI): domain Eukaryota; kingdom Metazoa; phylum Chordata; class Aves; order Passeriformes; family Eurylaimidae; genus Calyptomena; species Calyptomena viridis. The sequence continues at coordinate 35,039 of WEIV01016623.1, read as the reverse complement.
ACATGTTTCTAACATTACAAATAGCAGAAGTAGTGGTTTTACAGAAGCAGAACTATGTGGTTCACTGACCAGTGGTTTGAAATGGCTTCTCTGCAGGAACTGTCATTTATCTGGATTACTGCTTTTAGGAAAGGGACTTTGGGACAGCGCTGTAAACATCTGCCAGGCAGTGAGATGTTATGCAGATGAACAAGAAAAGGAGGCTGACCAAAACCCACTAGGGTCTTGCTACCTGACAAAGTAAAGTCAATGACTTGGAGAATAGTATCACAGGAAAAATAACTGTACCTGGAATAAGCTTCATAACCTGCTTACCAACTGCTTGACTTCTCCATGTCCTACAGGCAAACTGTCCTTTCCTTTTGTTTCAATGCACTGGTCTTTCTCTTCAGAGACACACTTCAGAGAGTTTATAAAACATGTTCTGTATCAGCTAAAATTCTTGATGACATCCCCCCTTGCCAAATATGAGCAAATACCACCTTTAAATCTCCAAGTAACCTGAGACACCAATTGACCATGATCCCACTATGATTTCTCCCAGATGTATTTCCTATGATGATATTCTAGTCAAGCAGCCAGATCCCACAGAGTCCCACTGCTGCCATGCTTTTCTAGGACACTACAGCAGTACAAGAAGAAATACTAGTTACAAGACACTACTGTACCCCTCTGTATCCCTCCAAAAGAGAGACACATGTCCCCCAAAGGAGTGGGTCTCTGGAGTCAGAGGGTGCAGACCTCTGAGCTCTGCCTCCACCAGAGAGGACTTATTAAATGCAAGGCAATCTCTCAACTGTCCTCAATGCTAAACAGGCAATTACTATGCTGATCGATTGATTACAGTTCCCTGTCTAAATTATATCAGGAGAGAAGGCAAATCACCCTGAAAACTAGAAAAATCACAGCCTAACTTCAGGCAAGTGCAGAGAAGGGTTTTTAGTAGTATGAATAACAAGCAGGTGGAATGGAGTCAAATCATTGCCTTGAGCAAACAGTCCTGAAAGCAGAAGGATCCGCAGCCCTCCTGAGCAGGGAAAGGATGTGCAAGGATTGCAAATCAGCCATGACCACGTCAGGCCATGACCCTTTGTGGGAAATTAACTGGAGGGAAAAAAAAGAGAAGAAAAAGGTTTCCTGACCCTGATGATCCCCAAGTACCATAGACATGCCTCCATTCCCCATACTTACTGCTATGGAAGCAGAACCACTCCAAATGGAACATCCCCTCCCACTCCTGGCTGCATTTCTTTTCCCTCTTCTATTTTTTCCACATCGTACCAGTGACTTGAGTGTCCTTGTGCTTTCATTTCATCAACCATACCTTAGTTCCCATGGTCAGCAGCTGGCAGGCAGATGTCACAGGTGTGGCAGACATAGATCCCAACCTGCTCCCTGTTGGAAGGCAGCACAGCCTCTCAAACCCACATGGGACCCCACCAACTCCCAGACGAACTGTCCTGCCAGCTCCCTGCCAGGGGCACCACAGCCACCTGGCTCTGTGTTCTTGGCAGCTCTGTGGCAGCACTTGCCTACACAGCTGGCTCAGGGCTTCACCTCACACGTCCACCTACACTTGTCCCACCACCACTTCTTTAGCCTTTCACTCCTCAGCACTGTCCCTCCCTCCTGCAGGCACATCCATGCTCCAATTGTCAGCTGTGCAGATCCTCTCTGGAGAGGTTTGCTCAGGCTGAGGGGCCCCTGGCCCTCAGCCCCTCTCTGCCTGGGCCCTGCTGGGAGGGCTCAGCCCAGGCTTTTTCCACCTCTTTAAACACACTGGTCCTGCTGGGTGTCTAGCCAAGCTAACCAGACCATCACAGCCCTCCAACCACAATGAGGCACAAATGCTGAAGAAAACATGCTGTGAGTGAGCCTTCAAGGCCTTTCTACTAATCCTTTCCTCATTCAAACACCAGCAAAAGGGGCAACAACAAGAGGACAGGGCACCCCCTCCTCATCTTCCCCAGTGTCTGCTATGGGACATACCCCACACGAGACCCCACTACAACCCACACCAGCTTTTGAACCATATCCACAGCAAGAATAAGCTTTCAATTCTTATTAAGGGCTCCCTCACACGCAGCAGGGAAGTCTGTTACAGCTGCTTCACCACAGGGCACTGCCATTGCCACTCACCCAGCACCGCTCAGCCCCAGCCACCTCGCGCCCACCCAGTGCTGGGGATGCTGCAGACAGTGATTATGGCCACAGCTCCACAGGGAGTGTTTTTGGGGGGAGGGAAGGGAGCAGTGGATGAAGCCCAGCTGCCAAAACGTTTAATTCCTTCTCACAGGATCAAGGCTGAAATGTTTGAAACAATTTCTTAACAAAAACAAAAGAGGCTGTTGAAAAGAATAACATTATGACAGCTGCTGGGAAAGTCACCAGTGGGTGAACACCAGTCACCGGCAGATCCCATCCCTGCGCCACTGCTTACAGGAAGGAAGGGATTTTTATATCCTGAGCTGCAGTCCGCACTTTTTATTTACTTTCCCCTTTCTCTCAAAGCCACCTTGGCTTCAGCTCACTGCTGTCCTGTTTCCAGCCTTCAGGAGGGCTTTTACAAGTTGGAAAGGAGACAAATTCAGCAGCCACAATGTTATGCTTGTATTTTATCAGTGACCACCCAGTGGCCACAGGAGATGGGCACAGAGGGGCTGACCTGCACCCCTTGACTCACATAGGCTCTGGCAGCAAACAGCAGACAGATAATCTATTCAATTCCCTTTAAAGTATTGCTACATGAATGGGATATTTGATTGAATCAGACAAACTTTGTGACATGAAGACATTTTTCATGGCAAAAATATGTTACAACATGGAAGGTGTTTTCTTCAAAAATCTTCACCCTCTTTTTAAGGCCAAAAGCTTTACTGTTCTTACATTCCAGGACACACTCACTTGCTGTAAGTATACTCCTAAACAAAGTTTCCCCACAGAAAACCAGCCCATGCATCATTTTAAAAAATTTTATAGAGTTTCAAATGAAATTAATTATGTACACTTAATGACATGTATGTGCTTTTAAAATNCAATTCCCTTTAAAGTATTGCTACATGAATGGGATATTTGATTGAATCAGACAAACTTTGTGACATGAAGACATTTTTCATGGCAAAAATATGTTACAACATGGAAGGTGTTTTCTTCAAAAATCTTCACCCTCTTTTTAAGGCCAAAAGCTTTACTGTTCTTACATTCCAGGACACACTCACTTGCTGTAAGTATACTCCTAAACAAAGTTTCCCCACAGAAAACCAGCCCATGCATCATTTTAAAAAATTTTATAGAGTTTCAAATGAAATTAATTATGTACACTTAATGACATGTATGTGCTTTTAAAATAACAGATGTTGCACAGATATGGTTGAAGGCAGACAACAACAAAAGCTCTCCCGATGCTTCAGAAAATGTTTCCACAGAGCACCCTGCACTGCACCACCTGTGCCTTTAACCAGCTGTCAGAGTTTGTTTCTTACCCAGGTACAGCAAAAACTCCCTTGCCCACTACACACACACACACACCAGCTTGTTTATTTTGAGGTCTGCTTTTAAAGAGGCAGCACTGACAGATTTCCAAAAGATACTTTCTTGATCATCCCCACTGCTCAAGTTGCCTCCAAGGTTATTCNTAATGACATGTATGTGCTTTTAAAATAACAGATGTTGCACAGATATGGTTGAAGGCAGACAACAACAAAAGCTCTCCCGATGCTTCAGAAAATGTTTCCACAGAGCACCCTGCACTGCACCACCTGTGCCTTTAACCAGCTGTCAGAGTTTGTTTCTTACCCAGGTACAGCAAAAACTCCCTTGCCCACTACACACACACACACACCAGCTTGTTTATTTTGAGGTCTGCTTTTAAAGAGGCAGCACTGACAGATTTCCAAAAGATACTTTCTTGATCATCCCCACTGCTCAAGTTGCCTCCAAGGTTATTCCACAAGCTTCTCCTGCCTCATTCACCACCTAGCTTGTGCACAGAAAGCAGAACAGGTCAGAAATCTCTGTCCTGCCTTGCATTTTTTTCATATGTTTCAGGAAGTAGTTGATCTGGCCTGCAGGATATGAAAACCAAGGTCAACCACATCACTAGACGGCTGGTAAGAAAAGAAAATAATACCATGTCTGAAAGAAGGCCAAGAGAATTAATTTGAAGTGGAAGTTATTTAGGATGAAGCTTTACAAAATGGGAAAAACAGCGCTATTATGTCTCACAGGACCATTGTCAGAATGAAAGACACTGTGGCACTAAGATACATGCTAACAAGGGACATACACATTCCTAATAAACACATTTACATACTGTTGCATGTGATAATTGCTTTTATTCTACAGTCACTGGCTACATTTCTGGATCCTTTTGATTTCTGTCCAACACAAAAACCTAGCTTGCCCTTGCTCGTGAATTTTGGAAGCCAGCATGAAAATACTCCAATATGCAGAATAGAAGCTTGTACAGACATGCCAGCAAAACGTAGCTCTGTGTGATCTGACGCACTATGAACATAATGGTTGCAATTTTTTTATGCACAGGAGCACAAGGTCACTTCATGAATCATAGGAAAAGAAAGAATAAAGGGGAGGAAACACTAGGGGAGAGTGCCTTAGAAGTCTGTAGTTTAAAAAAAGGATTTGAGAAACATTGCAACATTTTAACTTGCATTTGGCAGGATCAAACTTGATTTCAGTTTATAGCAGCTCTCAGCAGTGCATTGGGAAAAACAGAGCCAACTGCTAGCAGATGAAGAAGAACAAAAGAAGAACCTATCAAGGCTGTAACTCTCCTGTCTGTGTCACAACTCCTCTTTGTCTCTCCACTATTTAAGTTCCCTGCTCTGACTCGATAATTAACCAAGGGAACCAGGCTTTAACCCTGCAGGAGCTCCAGGCTCTGACCACCATCTTCACCTCACATCACCCAGACACCCTCCAGAAGATCAGGCAGCACTACTTTCAGAACAACATGCTGGAATGTGTGTGGGGTGGAGCTTCATCTCTGCTCCGTCTCCCACCCCAAAAAGAACAAGTCTCTCGCCAGACCCTGGCTGAAATTTGGCACCTTTGCCTCTTCGCATACACTACAGATGGCAGGATAGACGCACCTGCTGGCGCGGGAAAGCTGTGCCAGTTCTCAGGAGGTGACAGGGAGGGAAGGCATTTGCAGGGAAGGGTCAACAAAGATCAGTGTTCGCTTCCCTGATCGCTGCCTCCCTCGAGAGGCTGCTGGAAAGACTTCGAAAGGGGGGCTGGTCTGGATGGTCTGGGCTGGGCTACTACTGGATGCCACTATCCAAGTATTTTAAAAGATCTCCCCACAAATCATGTGTCCTGCTTGATGAATTATTTTTATCCCCTCTCTGAACAGCTGTTTATCTATTATTCCTTTCCCTGTCCATTCCTGTTGATTTAATTAATGCTCCTCTGAACATTCTCCAAGGAAACTAATGGGTTTGGTGGCCACTGAAAGGTGCCGAGTAATTTGCATGACCGCTTCCAGTTAAGATTCTTTAGAACACTGCTGTCAGTTATCCTTGTTTTACAACAGTTTACTGAAGCATCTGAAAATGTTCTGTTACTCAGATGCACAGTCCAAATGTGCAACCAGAAAGAGATGACACCCTTCCTCCAACACCACTTGTATGGCACTTCCTGCAGTCCTACACCATACTCCTGTTCCACCAGAACGCAAACCAGACTGCAGTACAAATAAACAGAACAGTTCCACAGATTTTTCTTTGTTTAGCCTCCATAACATCTGCCAGAGCCAAACGGAAAGACCAGGCTTTGGTTTCGACTGAGATACCAGAAGTCCTTTAGAGGCTGAGAATCACACAAAGGAAAATCAGATTTTAAGGCACAATGAACATGTCTTCATGAGATACTATAAACTTTCACAAAATAAAAATAAATGTTCATGTAAACCAAACACCAGACATCATGTATCTCATTACCTGTGGGCCTGCATGCCCAGAAGAAAAAACATATGCAATCCTATGGAGTACCAGACTGGGTGTTCAGGAAAGGCAGTTGCTATTTGTGTCTCCATTTCCCAGCCTCTCTAGAAACGAAAATTATCCTTTCTTTCTCTCTCTCCACTCCCACTCCTAAACAACTATTTCCCAGCTCCCATTCCCTCCTCCAATCCATAAAATGAGGAAAAGTAAACCAAATCCTTATAAAGCCTCAACACCTAGAGACAAAACACACTAGTAAGACCCAGGAATTATCATACAAACTAAGCTTGTTTAGGTGCTCAAGGATTATTTTTGTGTAGATATAGTCACATATCAAAAGAAGTCTTAAGAGAGCCTTAGCCTGCAGACATGCTGTAAATTTGTAAACTTTTTAGTAGCCATTCACACATTAAAAAATCATGTTTACAAAATTCTTGAAGGTCAAAGCACATCAGAACAGCTTTTAGATAAAAGGAAAGATAACATGATGTAGAAATCTCTAGAGTCAATCCAGCAGTTTTCATGACATTTTATTTGCATCTTTATTCCTTTCTACCTCAAAAACCTCAAAAGTCAATTAATTTAAATTGGTCAAAGATCAGCTGGAAAGTGAGAAAGACTAGAAACAAAAAGGGATTGACACACAGTGCACCTAAAAGATGCTTTTCAGAGAAAAATACTTTTTCTTGTATTTGTGAAGCACATCGCACACTTGGGGCACAAAATACTATTTCAAATACTTACCCAGGTGGGTAGAAGTCAGCTCAGGTGCATATTGGAACCAGAGCATCCACACAATAAGCACAAAACGAAGTGCCAAATATCAAAGGCCATCGTTCAGTAGAAACAGCTTCCAGCAAAATAATTCTCAGGAGCTACAGAAATTGCACCTATACACACAAAATTTGACTGCAGTCATGTAATTGTATAACTACATGCAAAGAAGACATTTCATCGTGTTCTGTGGTGCTCTACACTTGCTTAAAGTAAGCACAATTCTCTGAAGTTTAAGCAAAGTATATGAAAGAGACATCAAAAGTTGTTGCTAAATACTTCAAATAAGCCTGTAAGTCATAGTTTTGTGGCTTGCTTTTGCCATCAAAATGGCTTTGTACCACACTATTTTAAAAGAATAATTGTAAAACAGAGGCTTGCTTGCATGAACTGAGCCTTTCCTGTGATACCAGTCTTCTGGAAGGTTGGTGGGACAGAGCTGGAACTGATTAGGCCAAGGGTCAGTGATGCTGGATGAGCCCTGGGTCACACGCCATCTCTAAAGACACCAGGCAAAGCAAAGACCCTTGCTGAAAAACACAAGAGGAGGGTATTCTCTCCCTCACAAAGACAGCACATCTAAATCCAATCACTTAGCCTTCACTTTTCCAAAATCTGGCTCTGGACTACCATCAAGAGTGAAAAATGCTCCCTACCTCATTAGTGTACAGCCTCATATTCAAATTGAAAATCTTATGGACAGCTACAAATGATCAGTCAGAAAACATTACTTTGCATTCATCAAGACACTGTTGACACTTGACAGCAGTGAACAGATGATTTGTCTAATCTGTTTTAATAGAGAATACTGTCAATTCACCAAAATTAGTTTATTAAGCTTTTTAGAAATTATGAAGTTCCTCAGAAACTCAGCCCTTCTGGTTCTTTAACAATTAACTTGACTACACTGTAGACAGAATCGTTACCTTAGTCCAGTAAAATAGACAGACTTACCATGACTTCAAACATATTTGGCCAAGACAGAAAAGATACACCAAGAAAGTTCAGACAAATAACATGAAAACTAAAAACTGAACGGACACATCAGCTGAGGACACAGTGTTGAATAAAGTTATTTTAATACCAGATGGCTATTTTCACCAGTTTTAAGCCTTCTCTTTGGCCCTTTTTATAATCTGAGATCCAATTTTCTGGAAACTTCCAATGTAAATTAGCTTCCTAAAATGCACCACAATTTGACCACCCAAATAAAATGTATGTGTTTATGAACCATCTGTCACGGTCACAGGTCACTTCGCAGTACTGGTTAGGACTTGAGAAAGCAGATGACTGACAGTCTAGAGAAGAGCTATTTAAATGGGGCTGGGGAAAGCCTGAGACATGCAGTAGGTACTATCTGTGCTATATTTAGGCATGTAAAGCTTGAGGTAGAAGCAGCAGGAGAGACCTCCGTGCAGTTTGCACAATGTAATTCACTATATCATCAGCCATCTCCTGGCTGTTAGCCATCTTGCATTTTGGTTTTTTATTGCAGTAAGTAATACTTAATTTTTACCAGATGTTCATTCATCAATATCCCCAGAGGCTGCTTCAAACACATTCACCTCTCCCTTAGGCTTTTCAAACCAGTAAAGTCTATCAACGACCTTTTGATTCTTCCTAGCCTTGTCACAATTCCAAAGCCAGGATGGATGAAAAGATGGTAGGGACAGCCTATCCCTTCCTGAGGGTAGCAAAGCCATGTCACTGCAGGAGTCAGCTGAGTTTCTAGAGCACTGATTTCCAATTTGTAGTATTTTGATTACTTTTAGAAGAGTCTGTAAATACTAACTACAAACAGCACAAGCCAATCACCAAGTAAGGTTCAACTCCCTCCACTGGGGACCAACACCTCAATTTTCTTTCTCCCTTTTTTTTTAAGGGAACTCAAGAAGACAAAAGTTGAAAGCTACTATTCTGCCATAAGAGAAATTTCAGGAGCGCAGTTATGCAACCCCATGGGAGAGTACAAAACACAGGCCATACAAATCCTTTTCCTCTCTCTTGTTTTAAAGGCAAAGTGGGTGAACACACAGTGTTTGTCTTGGAAATAAGACTAGTTGGCTCAAGTTCTCCAAACATAAAATTACTGAGCTTGCTTGGGAAATCTATGCAAGTTGTACTCTTACTTCAAATGCTTACAAGATGGCTGGGGTACTGCAAGCCAAGTGTGTGGGTCAGGCAGTGCTTTTATTCACTAGTGAACATTGAGGGTGGGTTGGTCCTGGGGAAAAAATTCTAAGAAGCATCATAACTTGGCTCACAGACTGCTCTGATAAATGCTGGGAATACGTATTTTAAAAGCCTGCCTGGAACAAAGATCCCTCTTATATCAGCAAGTCAGGCAGAGTTTTTTTTCCACCTACTGCCCCTTTGAAACTGGGGTACAGTTTCTATTTGCAAGCTCATTTAAGAAATAGCCCCTCCCCAGCACACATGGAATCCATGATCTTTGCAGCCCTCAGGAGGCAGGGGATTCACCAGAACACACAGGCTTTCTCTTAGGCACGTATCAGCTATTGCCACAGCAGCTGAACAGCTCTGATTAAGTCTGAAACCTCCATTTTGCTGTCTGGGCTGGACAAACAATTCCACCCCACCTCGAACTGTCAGATCATCATATCTGTGCTGCTGAATTCACACTCTCACTCTCCAAACCCTTCACTGTGCCCTCCCCTCTTCGACCTAATTTTTTTTAAAACTAGAAAAGTTTGCTTAAAAAGAGACTCTTGGCCTCAAAGATATTTTATCTTTTTTCTCCCCACTCCCTCCTATTGCTCTTTTCCCAGCAGAAATCACCTTTACATGCAATGTTTGTCCTGCGTGGAGAAAATTCCCTTTGCCCTGGCTCATCCCTCCCCATCAGTGCTTCAAATCATGGGGTTTATGCTGCCCCTTGCACTCAGCCAAGACTGAAGAAAGAAGGATCAAAGCAGCTGTGAATAAATAATGCTAATAGCAATGGTGGTGTTATGAACATTCATTATTAATCCATTTTATTTCTAAACCACCACGACAGTCCAGACCACCATGCAAAAGATGAAGCAAATCTGTTACACATTCTCTTCTCTGAAAGTAGTCAGAGAAGTTTGTGGATTTGAGATTTGAATGGTGTCAGACAGAAAATGCCCCACTTCAACAAACTCAACAGGTTAACATCTCAGCAGGCAGTGACTGGTTCGGCAGGTAGCACAATGCAGAGTCCAGTAAATAAAAAAAGCTTCCTCCAAAGCATAGAGGTTATAAGTGCTCTCTGACCTGAAAGAATACAATAAGTCTTTAAGAACAAAAATTTAAGCTGGAGATGTCACTACCCTAATTTTGCTCAACTGTCGTACACAAATACATGACTCTGCTGTTATGTTTTCAAGAGATACTTCAACTGTAAGTGTTAACATTTCAGAGCTTTAAAATACTCCTGTAGGTAGAACAGATGTAAAAGGCAACAAGAGGCCGGAAATCACTGTGATGGCAAGATTGATAATTTTAAAGTCTTGCTGCTTCTTCAACAAGGTGTTAACCACAACCAAGTCTCAGCACCTTGGCATACCCTGCATCAATTTCTACTCTTGGCTGCACCTTCCAATACTAACCCGCTTTGCAGCAAAACTCAGAGAACTTGAGGGCACAGTCAACAAGTAACACAAGCCTGTGTCAGGAAAGAAAAGGAAAGGCTGGAAAGAAAATGGATTCAAAACCAACCAGGTGGTTTTCTGTTCTGGGCTCAGGGCATGCCCAGCATTGGCACAACGAGCCCCAGGCGGGATCTGCATGCCAGAGGTTCAGCTTCCACTGCTGACTTTCAACACTTCTGTCTCTTTTATGACTAACCACCATGTGTGTGCAATTACCAAGACCCAAGGAAAAGGGCTATTTTGCAGTTTCCTCTTCAGTGCCAGAAACTGCCTCCCTCATTAGGGATTCCAGAACCAGGATGTAACAGCCCTGGGTTCTTTGCAAGTAATATCTACTCTGTAAGGAAGGAAGCAACTCCATTCTTGCCTTTGGAGCTGAGGCAGATCTGGGCTTCCAGTTGTCACTTAGACACGCCTAAGAGGCAAAAAAACCCAAACAAAAGCAAGAATGAAGGCCCCAGGAATATGCAAATATGCGTTAGCTGTTGGGGAAAGCTGTGATGTTAGTCATCACCTTACACTTAATTTTACAGAAAGGCAAACTGACATTTAAAAATAAAGTCCATACAGGCAGAATAAAATTAGATAGAAAATGTCTTTAACACTGTTTAGACCAAATATTAAAGGAAACGTTTTACAACACAATTTTAAAAATATCTCTGCTATTACAGAAAAGCAATTAAGTTGTATCTTCCTTCTCTACAATACAAAGTTAAAGACTGCTAAATTGATTTTTCTGAATTTTTTTGATCCATGATTTGTCAGTCAGTTATCAATGGGGATGCTGAAAATGCTTCATCTGTCTGTATGGAAAGAAGACTTTTCTCAATTACCAGAGACAAAACCAAGTCCCAGACAAAACAGCTCCAGCCTAGAGCTTCAGTTTGTTTGGACACAGACATTCTTGACAGGTGGAAGATAACTATTAAGCCTCGATCCAGCCATGTGGTTCCACCTACTTAGACAGAAAGGTGTGACTTTAGAATAACATAGTAACTAGGTGCAGTCTCCTGTGGGCAAGCTCTAAAAACACTTGAAATGGTTTGAGCTTAAGTGGCCTTGTAAAGGAATTGAGCTGGTTTAGAATGACCATGTCAGAAGAATGATTTTTGTGTGTTCATAAATCAGCTGTATACAGGCAACTCAGACAACTGGAATGCCAAAAAAAGAAGTATTTACTCTTAAAGAGCTATCAGCTTCTAACTAAGGAAAACAAGGTGGAGGTAGCAGGGGGAAACCAACATTAAATTTCAGTAGTTTGGTATGACAGTTGATTCTAGCAACACCATTTTCTGTCTATTTTTGAGCAACAGGCTTTCACCAGAAGGAAAATGAAAATCTATGTAGAAAATAGCAGTGGAAACAGCCATCAGACTTTTTTAATTTTAAATTCTGTTCACTGAAGTCTTACCTGAACTCACAAAGCTCATGCAGAGACACAGAAAGTCCTGTACTCTGTAGAAGTATCACTGTTGTGTCAGTGGGTATTTGAAAATTATATTACCTGAACTAAACTTTATATCAGTGAATATTAAAGACAGTTCAGATGAAATCTGCTAGTTCAGTGCACACTCACTTCTAACTGACTGAAGAAAAAATAGTTCCCTGTTCTTTCAGGGCATCCCATGGCCTGTGCTTATGGCCAGTTCAGTAGCTGCTTTTAATTATCTTTATCCTCCTAACCAGTCCTTGCACCGACTCAAAGCACACTATCTTTTTCACTTCCTTTTCAAGGGCAGCAAGAGGGATCCAGACAAGAATAGTTAAAATATAAAGCAGATGTTTTAATGCTTGTGATACATAATGTTTCTGGGTTTTCACTACCATGTAATTTTAAGGGCTAATTATGAAATTACTGTCTACGTTCAAAAGAATTTTCCTCTAACCCAACATTCAAGTTCCTTTACCAACATCCAAGTCACCCACAGAGACATTTTAGCAGGGCTAACAGTCCCATGTTGAGTGGGTTTCTGGGCTAACCCTTCTCTCCATATTTCAGGCCCACAAGTACAACGGGTTTTGGTAATTTTCAATCAGTAAAGCTGAAACAAAACCAATAACTAGCCAGTGTTAGTATTACAGTAAGTGTTATAATCCTAAACACAATATAGCAATAATGTGGTAGATGACATTGGCTTGTCTTCCTGTGCTCACATTTGAAGAAACCAAAGTAAATAAAAATGCTCTTTCTTTAAATTGAACTTGACAGCCTTAGTTTCTGGACTGGTCTGATCTTGTACTTTGTGGAGACACAGTTTGTAGGTTCACACCAAGGGATCCAGCAGAATGATTCACAGTCAGGGGAGCAGAGGGAAACAAACTAAGTTTTATTTTCAGGAAAGGTGGGACATAGAAAAGCTTGGAGTGGGGAGGAGGGGACAAAAAGCCTGGCCTACAACTTCACTTTGGTCTAAAAGACAGTTCATTTGACCTGTACACTCTCTTTGCTCTCAAACCTGCTCTTGAGCTGTGACTTACTAAAGGCTTGACACTGTATTTCTCAGCCTTCAGCTGCAGACAAATGACCCCTGTAAGAAATGCTCAAAATCAAACTGTTCTGATTAGGGACATATTTACTGCTCTTTTAGTCAAATTGTAGAAACAGTTTGTGATCTGTAATTGTAGTCTTCAGTTGAAACTTCTCATTCAAAATATTTCAACACCTCTGCTTTAACCAGTACAACTACCAAGTCAGCCAGGCATTTGCTACCATAATATTTACATTTCTGGCATTGAACCCAAGAGGCCATTAATGCAGGTATAGTCCAAAGATAATAATTTAGAAGTGCACAAACAAGGATTCTGTAGGGGTGCATTAACAGCCTGCTGCTTGCATTCAGGTTCTTGACTATTGTGCTCCTTGGTGCCAATACACACTTGCCAATTCCACTGACCACATCTTATAAACCAATTGTTAGTAACAGGAATCATAAGCTGCATGCATACACAAAGGACTCCACAGCTTCCACACACAGAAAAGAAACTGCAAAACACTTCTACTGTACTTGGAAGTTGCAAGGAAGGAGGAAGGAAGCACAGAGCTGAGGTCAGTTCCATCTCATCTCCAACAACCTGAACAGAAGTCTTCTGAGCATCTACGACTTGATCTTTTTGGTTGGGAACAGAACTGGATTCTTCCCTGTGGAGATGGTGAGACAGTGGCACAGGCTGTGGATGCCACATCCCTGGAATCGTTCAAGGCCAGGTTGGATGGGGCTTGGAGCAACCTGGTCTAGTGGAAGGTGTTCCTGTCTGTGGCAGGGAGGGTGTAACGAGATGATCTTTAAGGTCCTTTCCAAACCAAACCACTCTAGGATTCTAAAAATGTAACAAAGCCATTCTCAGTGTTCATGTAAGTAAAATAAGTTTTGTCACAGGCACTGCTCCAGAGTAGAGCTCTGCAGAAATAAAGATTCCTTGGTCAACTTCACTATTACAATCTTTTTTGGGGATCTGTGGCTGCTCTGTAATTACATTCCACTAGACCTGCATACAGTCACTGTCATGCTTACACTATGAACCAGCTAATTCTGTCAACAAAGATAAAGCTCATTTCCAGCCCTGGAGAGCTCTCATAAATACAGACTGATAGAAGGGGGTGATGGGAGGAAAGCTCTGAAAGATCAAAAACTAACTGAATTTAGAAAAAGCACATTTGCCAGTTTCAGGATGTATGGCAACTCACAAGAACTGTTTAAAAATTCAGCCAAACACAGAGAGAGAATCAAAACTCATCCAGGTAAGGAAATGTGTCATAAAATGACTAATGGTACCCCTAAGACTCAATTGACAGCAAAACGACGACAAGCAAAATATATTACTTCATTTCATTTTTGCCTCACGCTCCCTCAATAAATCCAAGGCAGGGAAAACAAGCCTTGAAAGCATGGAGTGGTAACAGAGAATAATGAAAAAATCCAACAAAATCAGAGGAAAGCACACAACAGAGTGATGGAAATGAATTTCACTGTTATCTCGGCAAACCCATGGTTGTCTTCAGAACAATGCTGTGCACACTTCTGCTTGCCCACAAAAAACACCACCTGTGTATCCATCATCACATTGCTGTGAACGTCCTCCCCAAATCCAGACTGACCTATCTCTGCAGCTGGGAAAGGTGGGCAGGCCTCCCCATGCTCAATGCACACAGTTAGTTATGGAATTAGAGAATTGTTCAGTTTGGAAAAGACCTTTAAGATATCACTGGCATTTTACAAGTCCATGCCCTAACTTGTTCTCTGTTATTTTACTCGCACTCCCGTGTCTCAAGTTTCTTCTCCTCCTTCTCTCTGACAGGATTTTTACAATTGCTGGTCAGCTTTTGCTCCTTTAGAGCCCAAAATTATTTACCTTTTAGACATATCACTCTCTTTCCCACTCCATCCCAGGGATGAGGTTGTCCAAGTGAGGCATCTATGTGCTGCTCTTTCTACTATAATTCTACTAAAACTTTGAGGAACAGACAGCAGAGTTGGGAAGACAGTGACCTGTGATCAGTCATGTAACAGTATCAAACTTCTCTTTGCCACTCCGGATACTTTAAAATATTAAAAACACTGCTCTTGCACAGTCTGCCATGTAGAATAGGGAGGAAAAAACCACACTGAGCTTTTCAATGGAAATTGTTTCAGTGGATTTGGCATGCAATGTTTTTTAAAGGGTCACAAAACAAAGCTAATCCACTGATTTCAACTTCAGTCAAAATGTTTCTATAATAAACAAGTGGTGGTTGAAACTTACCGTGAGTTCAGAAGTTAAGGAGTCCAAAAGGCAGACACTACAGTGTCATCTACTTCCATACCATCCCAAAGGACATACGTCCTTGACCATTTTGGCAAAAAGTAGTAAAGATGCCAAAAAAATGTGTTTCCTAGGAATGGTTAAATGAAAATGTTTGTGTTCCCCTGTTTTCTCTCAATCTCTATCAACAAGGGGAAAAAATCCAACCTTTTACCTACTCATCAATTTAATAAAATGTCAAAAACACACAGAATCACTTGAGCATACAGATTTCACTCTATTATTATAGTATATAATTTCAACGGCCAGTGGTTTTATTGTCCACAAAAAGCAATAACTTACTGAAGTGAAAACAGCAGCGGTATTGCATTTGTGGTACAACACCACTACATACAACCTTAAAGCTGAAACTTGTTTGTATTTCTTCATGTGCAGAAGTTGTCAAGGCTTTTTGGGACCAATTTTCCTTTTAAAAAGTGAATAAGTGACAATACAGCTCTATACTCAAATAAGTAAGAATGTTAAGTCATCANAGACTAACCATGCAAACACAGCCACACACCTGAAGCACAGCCAGTCCTGTTGCTGCCACACCATGACTTGCCTGCTCAGCAATGTTTGCAGGACAGATGGAGACCTAACATGCATAATAGGTCTGAGGTTGCGCTTCAGATCCCCAAGATTTTTTTCCATCTCTTCCCCCTTCCTTGATGCAGCCAAGTGATGTAGTTAAAAGCTGCACAGTACCCTGCAGCAATAGTATGCACAACCACATGCACCCTTTCAGACAAATTCTGTCAATGCTCTCATGTCTTCTATCCTTACGCTGAACTCAAGACCCCAGGTTTTGCTGATCCCTCATAAAAGCAGCTAAACATCATTAGCAGAGAAGTCATTCCCAAGCAGGTACATGAGCTGTTGAGTCAGCCTCCAATGACCTCCAGCCCCCGGCATCTCTTCCCATCACCACAGGATGGTTTCCTTCAACTGGACCTGATTTGAAAAACAAGAAAATCATGGCAAATCCCAATGAAACAAATATGCTTCCAATAAGAACCACAATTTCCCTCCCTCCTGTGGAATTTTTCCTCTCAGGCAACACCAATGATTCAGAAAATCCTACTTTTGTTTCCATAGCAAGCATTCAAGGGCTGCCCTGCAGCACTCCCATGAGGGAGATGTGCAAGTCAGGTAAGCAGGCCACAACAAATTTGTAATCATCTGGCATGATTAATACAGCAATGTTAAAAACAATTCTAAAGAGTTTACTCTCTTTTACTTAACCTGAGCAATCTTCAAGACTGAAAACTATCAAGCTGTTTTGTGCATTTAGACAGCTGATTTGAGATCCAGCACAAGAGATTTCACAGGAGGAACAGGTGGACAAGTAATTCTTATATTCAAAAAAGGTCTATGTGACAATTTCCCATTTTGCTTCAATTCAGCTAATACATAGAGAACAGGGGAATTCAAAAGCCAACCAATTTTAGAGAAAACAAAAACTGGACTACACCCATGAGATATTTAAAAGACCATACTGGATTTTAAGCTCAGAATTGCAACATTAAAAGAAAAGCAGACTGGAATTGACTAGGAAAAAAACAACTATGGGCCATTAAATCAGAAGTAGCAAAGAAAAAGTGTTTCACAGAGCTTTTTAATTACAAGTATTAATCTGTATTAAGTATTAATTAGAGAAGGGTTGGGGGTTTGTGGTTTTTTTTTTTTAACTGAAGTGCCACAGAGTGTATAAAAGTATTGTCCAACAAGGCTACTCTTGGGCAGAGAGGAGAGCAAAGTTTTGCACACATGTGGTTTCTTAGTTTTTCAATCTGCCAAGTTATCCCAGGCTGTTGTGGTGTTTCAATCATCAGCCTGGGTGAACATCTATCTGTTAAAACAGGAGAAAACAGAGATACAAGTGTCTCTGATTACAAGCTTACACACTAGAAATAAGCTTTACAGAAAGATACTGTCTCAGCTGAAAATAAATTCTTCATAAATGAGAGATCTGCTAACTTGGGATGAGAGCTCTGCATTAGCTGGCAATACCACATCCAGGCTTTACAGGACCACATATGAAAGGACAAGCTCTCTTTAAGGACATGCCCTTTGAAATCTTAATTATACAAAATGGAGGGTAACGACAGTCCTGAAAGAGAGGAGTAAACACCCAAAGAAAAGGGGGCATTACAGGATTTTTTATTATTGTTATTGGAAGAGAATTTCAGCAACCGAGGGAGGATTAATTCATCTGCTTTATGCATTCAATTTATTCACATACACATCATGTTTGTTCATTATACTACTCTTTCAAACCACGCATATACACGCAAAATTCATTCGAAGCCTGAAACAACCCACCTCTGAGCAGATGCAAGTCTTGTAAAAGATTAATAAGGCACAACAAGCAATCTCGGCTGCAGGGGGAAAAATATCCTAGCTAAATATTTCAGTGCTTTCATCAAACATCTGTCCTCTACACTGTGCTTGACAGAATGGCAAGGTAGCTTCTCCTGTATGGGGTTTATGTGGTGAGGTTTTAGGAGGGGGATTGGGAGTTTGCAGGGATGCTACAGGGGTGGTCTCTGTGAGAAGCTGTAAGAAGCTTCTCCATGTCCATTGGAGCCAAGGTCAGATGGCTCCAAGATGGACCCACCACTGGCCACAGCTGAGCCCGTCAGTGACAGTGGTAATGGATTTAAGAACGGGGAAAAGAAACTGGACAAGTGTTTTTAAGATTTGGTTTTATTTCTCACTACCATTCTATGATTTGATTGGTAATAAATTTAACTAATTCCTCAAGTCAAGTCTGTTCTGCCTGTGATGGCAACTGAGTGATCTCTGTCCTTATCTCAACTCACAAGCCTTTTGATTTATTTTCTCTTCCCTGTCCAGCTGAGAAAGGGAGTGATAGAGTGGCTTTGGTGGACACTTGGCATCCAGCCAAGATCAGCCCACCACACTCACAAAGGTTAACAGACATCTGCTCAACTAAAACCAACTTGTTGGTGGAGTGCCAGCCAAGCACCCAGAGCAGCATCTTGGAGTAATTCAGCATCCCATTATGAGCCTGTGAAGACATTCCAGTATTAGCTACCGTCAAAATACCTCCCTCAGAAGGTAACAGTATGGATGGGGTTTTCTGTTAACACAAAATCAGCTGGCAAAATCCATGTAAACTACACTGGGAGCCTTTTTCCCAAGGGTGGGAGGCAAAGGGACACACACATCCAGAGCTGCAGATAAGATGGCTCACTCCTTGCTTTAACAGTCACTGGTAAAGGCAGCAAACTGCAAGAAGCAGTAAGTCTCAGTGCCAGACAAACAAGGTTGCTTGGAAATGGCAGTGGCTTGTTTTTACTACCCACTCTCCCAACTAGGAGTTGGAAAAATAGGAAAAAATAGGAAAATAGGAAAAATAGGCAAGTTTTGAAACACTTTACAGACATGTCAATAAAAGGGAGATCGGGATGGGCATTGGTACTAGAGGGAGAAGCTGCAGGATGTATTTTACACTTGTAGCAAGCACAAAGGGATCACCATTCAAGCAGTTTCACTCCACAAGAGATTTTTGGGCACCATGTAGGCTGCCACCAAAACTCATCCTTGTCCCTCCCTTGAGGATATTTGCTCACACCACACCCATCTGCATTTAGCACAGCAACACTCTCAAAACATCTCCTATCCCCATCACACTGGGAGTGCTAAGGACTACCCTGTGCAGTAAAAACACCTGCAAATACTAACCAGCTCCTCACACAGAGTTCCTGGGCACTCTGCAAGCTGGAGGACAACCAGGAGCTTCTGGGGCATGACCTCTGGTAGCTCCATTCACAACTTGACCTTGAATAAACTAGGAGCAAAATAAATAAAAGCTTAAGAAAAGCTCTAACCTCTTCTACTTGTAAAACAATTAATGTTGCACTGTAGATGTCAAATAGCCTCATGACCTGACAGGCTGCCAGGGCCTCCTCAAAGAAGTAACTGAACTTGGGGTTTCTAATTCATCTCACCTCACATGCTGCAGGGTGTCAGGGAAAGCTTAAATGCTCTGCACTCCCACTCCCAAATCCAGGCAGAGGTCACATCCACACCACTGGCCCAAGGGCAGCCAGCTACACCATCCTCCCCTCCAGCAACAAGTCATCGTCACCCCCCAACACAAACCTCTTCAGCTGCTACAACCCCACACAGAATCAGGTCTTCATTTCAACCATATTTTCCAGGGGTATTTTAAAACACGTGTCACAAGCTGAACTGAGATCCCAAGCACCTGCCTGGGAGAAGCAAGGAAGTAAAAGGAGACACAAGGCACACAATCATCTAAAAGTATTGGAAATGCCAAGGGAGATCCTTTCAAAGCAGCCTCTGCCACCCAAAATTGGACCTAACAGCCAGAGAAATAAAAGGCTGTTAAAACTTGGCAAGACCACTTATCTCAGTATCAAATGACTTCTTGTGGCACCGCATGACACTTCCAGCATCCATCACTCAGATTCCATGTTGTGGTACAGATTTGGTTTGGGAGAAACATTCAAAGCCAATGATTATCAACATACATTTTCATTACCTGGTGCCTCTTATCAAGCACAGACTGAAGGGATTTCCCTGACGCTGTGAGCAATGTGGGAGTACAATTACCCTAACAGCAACCTGACTCCCAGAAGAACCTACTTGCTTTTCAAGAGGCACTAAAAATAAAAATAATTTTAAATGAGGCATCTAATGAACAAGACAACTCTTTTCTTTAATGAGAGCAATGAAGTACTCAAAGTGTGTAACATTTAATAATATTTAAAATATAGA
This sequence comes from Calyptomena viridis, assembly GCA_013390005.1. Taxonomy (NCBI): domain Eukaryota; kingdom Metazoa; phylum Chordata; class Aves; order Passeriformes; family Eurylaimidae; genus Calyptomena; species Calyptomena viridis. Next base: position 15,118 of record WEIV01016623.1, on the reverse strand, counting down.
AGCAATAGCCAGGCTTTAACAGCTCAGAGCTGCCATTAAAATTAAAAGGGCTACCTACTAATTACCTCTGAGGATCAGACCATCGAGTGCCTCGAGGATTTGCACTCCTCCAGTTAGAAGCACTGGCTTAATCTCTGTTCAGTCTCCCTCACCTTATTTTAAATTAACATACAACGTAATGCTCTTTCTTTGCCTTTTTTTTTTTCCCCCCCAAGCAACTATAGATTTTATATTGCCATCCACGAAAGAAAAACCACCGAAAGAAACCACCAAAGGGGACTGGACGTTCACACCGGTTGGACAAACAGCAAGTCAGTAAATCAACAGCCACCGGCACGGCAGGGTAATCTCTCGGCAGAGACCAACATTAGGCTACATCAAAGGCCCAAGATGCCGACTCTTCCTGGAAGCACAACCTGTGTGAATATTCAAACATTGCTCCTCTCCCATCCCCCTGCGGGAAACTTGAGAGTCCACTTCATTAACTTGGCATCAAACCCAGTGTTTCCTCAACCAACACCCGGAGGCTGCTAAAACAGCGGGTCTGATCCACAAGAGCATCCCCATAACGGTGAAAAGGTGCAGCATGTTCGTATAAAACAACTTGAAAATCAAAGAAAGTCCCTCCCCAGACCTGACAAACCACACTGATAGCTTCAGGGCAAGGCTGTTGAATGGGGAACCTTAGAGCACAGCATGAAAGTCGGTGGTGCCAGCTTTGCATTACTGAAGAAAACTCATGATTCACAGCAAATGCAACTCATCCTGCAACAAGCATCTCAGTGCCAGAGTGCAGACAGGCTCCTTTCTCTGGGAACTTTCAAAAGAGGTTACATACTTCACTCTGAGCAATTTCACTGAAAATTTAATTACATCTTTATCTAGTTAAGGTCTGGCACTTCATCTACATAGGAGCCATATGTCAAAATAGCCTGTTGAAAGTTCCCCACAGAAATAGTATGTAAAATGGATTTTTTTCACGTCTGAGTGGCTCTCCTCCTGTTCAGGAGAAGGCTATCATGTTTTCCATAACTTGCTCTGTTTATTGTCTGCAGTCAGACAGCACTGCTAGCATTGTTACTGCCAAGTAAACCATGATATTATTATTCTCCTGAGAGTTAATCCACAACCCGCTGAAGACAATGGAAAGCCACCCCTTCGATTTTACAGGCTGCACAGCGGCTTGGTCAGTCACGCTGCTGGTTAAATACACATTTAAGACTTGAAAGACATCACTAACACCAGTCAGGAGAGGGTGGACAGACACCCCAGTACCCAGCCCCAAACACAGCTTTGTGCTGGTTCCCCAGCCCACCCATGGATTTCTGTCAGGCACAAGGACAATGAGATCTCTCTCTTCACAGCACNAGAAAAACCACCGAAAGAAACCACCAAAGGGGACTGGACGTTCACACCGGTTGGACAAACAGCAAGTCAGTAAATCAACAGCCACCGGCACGGCAGGGTAATCTCTCGGCAGAGACCAACATTAGGCTACATCAAAGGCCCAAGATGCCGACTCTTCCTGGAAGCACAACCTGTGTGAATATTCAAACATTGCTCCTCTCCCATCCCCCTGCGGGAAACTTGAGAGTCCACTTCATTAACTTGGCATCAAACCCAGTGTTTCCTCAACCAACACCCGGAGGCTGCTAAAACAGCGGGTCTGATCCACAAGAGCATCCCCATAACGGTGAAAAGGTGCAGCATGTTCGTATAAAACAACTTGAAAATCAAAGAAAGTCCCTCCCCAGACCTGACAAACCACACTGATAGCTTCAGGGCAAGGCTGTTGAATGGGGAACCTTAGAGCACAGCATGAAAGTCGGTGGTGCCAGCTTTGCATTACTGAAGAAAACTCATGATTCACAGCAAATGCAACTCATCCTGCAACAAGCATCTCAGTGCCAGAGTGCAGACAGGCTCCTTTCTCTGGGAACTTTCAAAAGAGGTTACATACTTCACTCTGAGCAATTTCACTGAAAATTTAATTACATCTTTATCTAGTTAAGGTCTGGCACTTCATCTACATAGGAGCCATATGTCAAAATAGCCTGTTGAAAGTTCCCCACAGAAATAGTATGTAAAATGGATTTTTTTCACGTCTGAGTGGCTCTCCTCCTGTTCAGGAGAAGGCTATCATGTTTTCCATAACTTGCTCTGTTTATTGTCTGCAGTCAGACAGCACTGCTAGCATTGTTACTGCCAAGTAAACCATGATATTATTATTCTCCTGAGAGTTAATCCACAACCCGCTGAAGACAATGGAAAGCCACCCCTTCGATTTTACAGGCTGCACAGCGGCTTGGTCAGTCACGCTGCTGGTTAAATACACATTTAAGACTTGAAAGACATCACTAACACCAGTCAGGAGAGGGTGGACAGACACCCCAGTACCCAGCCCCAAACACAGCTTTGTGCTGGTTCCCCAGCCCACCCATGGATTTCTGTCAGGCACAAGGACAATGAGATCTCTCTCTTCACAGCACTAACATTTGAACATTTTCAGCTCTCACACATCCAACCAGTCCCCTCAGCAAAACGAAGTCCTGTGGGTTACCCCATGGAGCACTTATCAGAGCTGTCCCCAGCCTGGCACAGCACTGTCCCAGGCAGGGAACAAGGATTCTGCATCCTTCTGGAGACCAAATGGCTTGGGTGGGCCCCAGAGGAGCACCACAGGCATTTAGCAGCATCACTGGATTCATTAATTAAAGCCTCTGTGGAGATTCACAGGAGAGCAAAAACGAAACCTTCCAAGTTCTGCCATTGCTTCTCACTTTTGTTCTACTAAGAGGCTGCATCAGCATGTTTTCAGTGAGCAGGGAATATGCACATTTCCACCCCAAACCCTTTCCTGGCCATGCTTCTCTCGTCAGAGACGCTTTTGTTCTACCAACCATCTTAAAAGCAGAGAAATACAAGCACTCTCTTTCAAACACAAAGGCCGGATATCCCTATATCTGAAATACACTTTCTTCTGTCTTTTCTTATTCTGTAAAAAAAGGAGCAAAGAAATATTTAAATGGCAGAAAATTAAAGACTGTAAAGGAAAAACTTAATTACCCAATGCAAAGCAAAGCCCATGCAACTTGATTCATAGTCCAGAAAGTTTAGTAAAATTCTTTAAAGCACAGAATATTTATATCAACAAGAGCATCCAGATTTATAGCAGCAGCAAGAAAAGAAGAGAGGAACAGTATGCAGCAAGGCTTGGAAGGGATATAAATCTGCCTGCTTCAAGAGCAATTTAAGCTCTGAACTGTTATATAAATATAACAGTCAAAAACTTTCTGTGTCAACAGTCACTCCCTTCCCTCAGTTTGTTTTATTTCTCCTTCAAACACCACGCAGCAGAGCTGTTCCTCCTCCCCTCCAGCGCAGCCACCCAAGTCCTTGCAGATGCTCCCATCCACCCAAGGGGATCCAGGGGACCACAGCTCCAAGCCCCAGCGCTGGCCCAGGCCACTCCAGGCTCAGACCTGCAGCAGTTTCAAGCTGCACGGTAGCAAAGCAGCAGGGTCAGGGCAATTGCAGCACTGCCTTTGACAAGCTGTGATTAACCCGCGGGCGTGCGACAGCCAAGAACTTGTAACCTGAGTTTTGAGAACGAGTGTTATATATAAGAAAAATACAGCCATGCAAAAGGTAGCAAACTTAGTGAAATTGCCACCACGCAAAGTAAGGTTACATCAGTGTTCTCCAACGTCGAGGCAGCAGGGAAAACACTATGGAAAAGTTCCTGCTGCCTGGAAGGTCTGATCATCAATTCAGCTGTTTCAGGACCAGCACTTCCACACTGCATCATCATCTATTTACTCAAGTCACAGATGAGAACTATCATTGCTAAGACTTCCAAACCTGAAACTAGGACATGAGGGACTTACCAAAGACATTATGGTTTACAACATAATGCAGGGACTTCCCAAGATTAAAAAAAAAGTCCAAGTCCTGCTGTCTGACCTACAGCCACTGCCTCCCCATGCACATACATGTATGTTGTACAAGGCTGTGTGCCTGCAGATGCAACTTTCCAGAAAATTCAGTAACACTGCAATGAAAGGATCACTTTCAAAGCTTCAAATCCAGGTGCTTAGAGTTAATTAACTCCATTATTTGACTTCAAAGGGAAAAAATATATTAAAAAAAATCAAAATGAAAATAATTTTCTTTCCACAGCTAAAGCGCTACAAAATCCATTTTATCTTTACATATCCACATCCTCTTTACAAAGCTTTTGAATGCTGTGCATGAAATCCTATTAATTTATAGGTATTAAAGGCATCTGAATTGAATATTCAAATGGCCAAGTCTTTTCTTTCCCTTTTTGTATCTTAGCATAAAGCAAAAGCCCCTCTCATCACGTGTGCCTAGTGAAGAAACACAGCTAAGCAAGACCAGCATTCATGTAACACCTGCCAAGATATTTAAACATCTATGACAATGTTCCTTGAACCCTAAAAAACAAGATCATCTCTGCCTTAACCACCTCCTTTATTGAGCCATGCAGTTGATTATCTTCTCTTCCAGGGAAGCCAAGCCACTTCCCAGAACCTCCTCCATGCTGCCTAAGCAAGAGGTCCAGGTTTCCATGTCACATGGTGCCTCAGCTGCTCCAAACCATGGACCAGCCCTTCCTCCCTCCCAGGAAAAGCTGAATCTCCCTCTCCCAGTGGAGCACCATGGTTGAATTTCCCGTGACCCACGGATTCTAAATTCCTGTATTATCCCGTGACTGCATAATTATTGAGAGAAGATAGCATAAATCTTTCATTTTTCTCAGGAAAATGAAAAACAACTGCAGGCAAAGTTTCCACTGATGTTTTGGTTGCTTAATGAAAGCAATTGTGTGTTTTCTTCAGACAGTTGTCTTGCATGATTCATTGTGAGGCCATTAAATAACTGTACTCTTGCATTTTAAGACGATTTGTGCTACCACACACAACCATTCCCACTTTTCTCTCTCTTCAGCACCAACAGCCCTTTTGCTTACCCATCTCTCAATGATGAAAGAAAATGAGGCACAGGAGAAAAAGCATCCATACTGTCTCATCCATGAATCAGCCTGGCAGGATGTAATTCTGACAAGGTAGGGACGGGGGGAAATTCAGCTGCTGGCAAATTTTCTGCAGCCAATATTCTTTAGAAACATATAGATTTGATTAAAAATGTTTGTTTTCTGTCCAAATCTGGTAGAAGAAAATGAATGGTGCTCTTTGTTAGCCATCAATCTTCCCCACTTGTCCATGTGCCAGATGGCACCACACTTCACAGGAGGAGGAACAATAAGCAGAGTCAGTTGCGCAGTAAGTTTGCTTATAATCATTTAATCTCAAACAAGCAAAAGGAGAATAAGAATGCAAAGAGGGAAAGAAAAATATTAACTCGACATTCATTCACTTTATTTCTTTTTTTTATAAACCCCCACTCTTGACAATGCTAATTGTTTGTTGACATTTCTGAAATTTTTATTCCCTCCCTGGATTTTGCATTTTTAAGAGAGTTTCAAATGGAGCGTGACCATCTTGTTATTATATAGTGAAATGGAACTATTTATAACCTTCAAGGGCAGCCTTACTCCCATGGCACTGACAAACACCCCTTCCCCAGCCCCAAGAGCTCCCCTGCTGCACAAGTGAGACAGTGAGAGGGTGGGAGAGGAGCTGTGAGCAAGGACAAGAACTAGAAACCTATCTCAGCGCAGCTGACATTTCCCTTAAAAGCAAATCCAGTTACAAGTTTAGCTTGTCAAGACGACTGTTAAAACCAAACCACCACCATCTTCTACTTTTTAAGAGAGAACTCAACGTGTAAGTCCCCAGGATGCCCAGGAGGAGCCCTGTGGTGCCACTTCACAGAGTCGCACTTCAGAACAGAGCTGAGCCTCGAGATTTGATACCACTCAACAGCATCTGCCGGTATTGTGCCAATAGCACAACTGGGAGCAGATATGAATTCCAATGCCAGCAACAATATATATTTTAAACCTCGCTACAGAAAAACAGAGGAGCAGCAAGGCTTCTTGAGTGAGAAGCAGAGCCTGGATGAACTCCCACAGCCAAACTCAAACCCAAAATTAGCTGCCTGTCCATGGTTAACAACAATGCAGTGCCATGGAAAGCTACATCAGATCAGAGCCCCAGAAGTTCAGAGGGAGTGGAAACTGAACCAATCTGCCCAAGCACAGGCAGCAGGACAGCAGAAAGTTTCCTGGCTCTCACCACTCCAGAAGATGCACAACTGGCTGCCTCCACTGTTTACAAAGCTATACAGCCACATATCCACTTCTGCTCTTTCTAAACCTGCTGCGAAATACCACCAAAGAGATGGGAGAAGTGGCACTGAGCTGAGGTTCAGTCACAGTTCAAGGCTCAGTGAACTAGTTTTCAAGTGTGCTAAGAAGCATTTTGGTTTTGCTCTTCATTATAACAATAGGTATCACAAAGATGACACGTGAGGCATTCCAGCCTGAACTAGGGGGCCTCACGTGTTTGGAACACATATGACACACACTCTCTCTCTGAGGATCTTGTTTACAGTCATCTAAAGTCATTAAAGAAAAAAAAATTAAAATAAAATTATTTTTAAAACCTCTTGAAAATTTTGGCCCTGTCATTCCTGGCAGACGAAATAATCCTACGGGAACCATTATTGCCTCAGCTCTAACAGATCAGATTTAGACAGCCAGGATTCATTCTTTTGGCTCTGCTGTTGACCTGCTGCTTGAGCCTATTCATCTCCCCTCTGTACTTCTGTTTGCTCATCTGCAAAATGAGCAACATACTAATCTCCTGTTCAAAGCATTTTAAAACTGTGGATGGAATAGCTAAGTGCTGCTGGTGTGAAGAATCACACCACATGCAGCCTTTTTTCCAGCTGTTAAGTATTTAATTGCTTGATCTGAAATGTTCAGATGGCTTCCTTCTCTAACCAGTCCTTTCTATCAAACTGAGATCTTGATATATCACTAAAAACATCTTGCAGAATTAATGGTCTGATTTCTCTACCAAATGTATTCATTCTTCATCTGACAGTCTGGTGAAGTACAAAGCCAGGCAAGGAAAGAAGCTCTAGAAAAAAAGTAGTAAGTAGCAGCAATAGCACACATATCCCCAAACTCCCCCCCCTCCCCCAAAACCCACAGAAACCAACTCATCGAAACACCAAAACGTCAAGAGAAATCACATCTGCATAATACATTAAACATAAAGGCGACAGCAACAGCCCCACAGTTACTGCATTACCCAGCACCAAACAATTTCATGCTCTGCAACTACATCATGGGGAAAAAAAGTCACAGCAAGCGTTGGCAACATCTTAAGTGGAACAAAGTGAAAACCAGCCCAGGCTACAATATGGGAGCTGTTTGTGTTCAAAGTAACTTAATCTTCTAATACAGCTGGGTACTTTAAATGCACAGGAGGAAGGAGCTTTGAGGCATTATCTGTGGCATGCAGAGGATTGGGGTAAGCAATACTGGCTGGCACTGCTCAGCTCGGTGCTGAGCGTGAGGGCCAGTCAGGGCTGGCAACAGCTGGAGAAAGAGTAAACTAATACTGAGGGTCAGCGTTTTGTGCTGTCTTATACAAGGTAAAATAAACTGCTAAGTGCCTGAGTTTTAGGCAGGTAAACTTTGACCCAGCTACAAGGCTTGCTGCACAGCCATGGTGTGTAGATGTACTCAGTAAAAACACACAGCATGGCTGGGTTCAAGTATCTTTTAAACGAAATAGGCAGAACAGATGCAGGTGACAGACCAAGTTTTTGTTATTCCTGTTGAAAAGCTTGGGAAGGGAGGCACAGGGAGATTAACCTGTGAAACATCAGAGCTGAAAAGTGTTTTTTAAAGTCCCAAACTTATACATGTAAACAATTTATCTCTAGTCTATTGAAACTGAAACTGAGCAGTGCTCAGCACAGATCATGAGAGAGATTCACTTTCCCAAGATACCACCTCATTTTCTATCCTCACACCAACAAAGCAACATCATCTCAGGTTTTCATACTAGTTACAAGCATTCCCANGCACTCTGAAGAATTCAAGGAGGTGGAAGCAAAGCCCAAGGCCTTTATACTTAACTGTTGAGGAAGAAAAGGGAATAGAAGAAAACCCTCAGCTACAAGGATTTAACAGACTGTAGCCCCTGAAGTGCACCTGCAGCCTCTCCCATGTATCACCTGCCTCTATAATTTATAGATTTGCACTTTATGCTGATACCCAGCCCGACATGGGAATATCAGCACAGGCTGAAGAAGGCAGAGAAGAACACCTGGCTGCCCGATGTTCACCACCCTGTGAAAAAGAGGTGATGAAAAAAGCCACCATTGCATCACAAATTAAAAACTCAGGTTTATTTTTTCCTTGAGTAGAACAAAATGCATCAGACCCCAAAACGCTGAACCCTTGGGGTGAAACACTGCCTCGTGTAGAAGACAGACCCTGAAGCTGGCTCCAAAAGCTCCACAGCTCATCAGAGCAGATTTACACCAAACCCCAAATGGCAGCATTCCTGCTGTTCATCTTTATCCTCACAACTGGCTCACAGTGCCCAGAAAGGTTAAGACCTTGCAGTCTTTTTTTGTTCCACAAGACNAGATTTGCACTTTATGCTGATACCGAGACCGACGTGGGAATATCAGCAGAGGCTGAAGAAGGCAGAAAAGAACACCTGGCTGCTCCATATACACCACCTTGTGAAAAAGAGGTGACAAAAAAGCCACCATTCCATCACAAATCAAAAACTGAGGTTTACTTTTTCCCTGAATAGAACAAAGTGCATCATACCCCAAAACACTGAACCCTTGGGGTGAAACACTGCCTCGTGTAGAAGACAGACCCTNTTTTACGTTTTAAATTTTAAAAATATTTTAATTCAGTCTTCTTTAGCACATGTTAAGTATAGTACATACTATATTGGGGGGGGGAATTATTTATTTATTTTTAAGAAATTTCAGAAATACTTTGGATTTTAAAATTTATTTTCCCTTTTTATTTATTCTTAACTTGTATTTTTTATCTCCATTTAACTTTAAATTTATTTATTTTTCATTTTTATTTATCTTTTTTAAAGTTGGTTATTGACAGCCACCATGTACAACTCAGACTGTTTAAAACATGTACAATGCTGTGGGGTTTCNGATCAAGTCTCATCCTTCCAAAGAAACAGGCAGAATTCTGGCTGGAAAAGCTGGAAGAAAAGTGTCTTCCTCCCTCCTTGCAGCCCGGCCGCAAAAAAAAAAACCAAAAACTGCACAGCAGCAGAGCAAAACTGACCTTGAAACATTAGAATTGTTTTGAAAAGATTTTCTCTAGCTGCTTTTTTTCTCTCTGCTCTCGGGGCTCAGTTTTAAAAGCACAAGATTAATTTTTTTTTTCCTAGCATAGAGAAGACGAACATGGGATATACCATAAAGTCATCCCAAGACAGGTGGATTAATAATCACAATAACATATTTGTAAGACTATCTGAATGAACCATGTATCCCAAAACTCAAGCCCCTTGCATTTTAAATTTCAAAAATATTTTAATTCAGTCTTCTATAGCACATGTTAAGTATAGTACATAATATATTTCTTTAGGGGGCATATTTACTTATTTTTGAGAAACTTCAGAAATACTCTGGATTTTAAAATTTATGTTCCCTTTTTATTTTTTTGACTTGTATATATTTTATTTCTATTTATTCTTCATTTTTATTCATCTTTTTAAAAGCTGGTTATTGACAGCCATCATGTACAACACAGGCTGTTTAAAACATGTACCATGCTGTGGTTTCTGCTCTTTGCCTCCTTGAGCAGAGAGGCATTTCCAGCAGCACTTCTCTACACCTACTTTCAGAAGCTGATTGCTTTCCATGCACACTGCAATCAGCACTGCTGGAATGTTCTCCAAGTACAACCCGAGTTCTCCCATGCAAAGTCTCCAGAGCAAGAAAAGTCAGGCAGCAATCAAGCATCATTACAGCCAGACCTTTTGGTATTTGCACATTGTATCAAAGCCAAAGAACAATTAATTTAAAAATATTCACCACAGGTTATTTTAAATTAAATTTTAAATTTATAAAACCATTACAATAAACTGAGATTTCTATTTTATGAGGTGTTTTTAAAATCATGGAAGATGAGGAGGGGTAACAAGAAGAAATTTCTCCATTTTAATTTTAACTGCCAGAAATGCACTGCATTTGTCTGATGACTCTCAGAGCAACCCTTAACCAGCCTGCCCTTCCCGACATTGATGGATAGTGTAATTCCAGGAAGTAAAATATAATTATGGAGACAGATGAACAGACACCCAAGAAACAGCATAAAAAGGTATTGCATAGCCATAAAAAGCAATACTTCATATATAACATTATTAAAACTAAGAAAATGTTATCTAAGAGGTGTTCTTTGCATAAAGACTCTTATAAGGAAGAGATGGAATTTGGTTCCATGTATGGTCAGAATTTATTTGTAGTAATTTTACAGCAGTATTTTAAGACCCCTGTATCATTACGCAGGCACATTGTACAAACTTAAAAAATATAATCCATAGCAAATCTACCAGAATTTATCTCTCCCCCCCAGTCAACATCAGAATATCTTCTGTATTACCTATCTGAAAAGGTGATCAGGCTTCAATTTCCAGCACTGAGTATCTGCTTTAGTGGAAGTTAGATGAGACCCTTCGGAGATGATCTAGCCCTGCTGGAAGCAGGGTTGGCCAGAGCAAAAAGCCCCTCAAAAAACTCACTTCCTCTAATCTTTTTCACCTAAAAAATCATGGACTGACCCCTTTCCAGATCAAAATATCCACGACCAAGGCTCTCACTATGCCCTGAAGGTCAGCACGGAGTCCTCTCAGACACAGAGGGGGAAACAAGTCAGGAGGCTGGGGCTGATCCCTGAGGATCAGAAAAGCAGAAAATCCTAGGGGAGTACATCTCAGGCTACTAACACTTCCCAAAGGTAATTCCTGAACTAATTTCTAAGTGATGGCACACATTCCTTGGCAAGGAATATATCCTGCATGCATGAACTGCTGGGAGTCACCGCCAGCCTTCTGCTGCTCATGGTGACCCACTCAGTTTGCCAGCCTTTCATCCAGACTGTGAGCACTTTAAAACAGACACAGTATTTGTTGCTCTTTTCCATTCCTTAACACAATAGGGCTAATCCTTGTTCAACATTTAAGGGTGCTTCCAACAAGAATAATCTCCTCTTCAAAGCACAGCTGATTTTTACCCTAACATGGGTTGTTCACTCTAAGTGGGGAAAAAAAAATTCCATTTTCTTACTAGAGTTGGTCTAAAAAGCTTAACTAAAGTGCATTTTTCTGTCTACATTTTTAAAAGCCTTGAGTTATTAAAGGGTGGAAGACCACTAAAGAAGAAAAAACTTTAAACAAAAAGACCCAAGCAGCAAACGAAGCAACACACGCTTTTATCTTACATACACAGCCTCCCCCTTCAAATCACTTAAGAAAAATGGTTTCTAGACAGATGGTGTTTTCCCTGTCTTGACTCCAGTTCAAATCTCCTTTTTGGAGAGACCAAGTTTTCCACTGAACTGCACATATATACCAACAAAGAATAGATAGGCTAAATATAGCTTGCAGCCAAATCGCTGCAGTCTTGCAATGCAGCATATTCCAGAGTCCTTTGAGGACAGCCAGCATGCTGGCAATGCAGCCTGCACTAAGTTTAGGTTCTCCACTTTATAAATCATTACCCCCATACAAGGAGTGCCACCTCCTCCAGAGCTCACTTGAAGCACACTCCTCTCAAACTGCAGAAGTATGAGGATATGGAGCCATCCCTCTGTAAGATGCTGGTTCTTTTGTTATGTTCTCCCAGTCTTCAGTGACTAAAATTCATTATCCCACCGTTGCTCTTCATTAGGTTGAATGGAGATGCTAGCAAGGCCCTACACCATCAGGGGATGCCCATCCTCTTTTAAGCACATAGCTCACTGATGAGGTGAAGAGCTCAAGGTGAGGAAGGCAGCTGCTGCTGATCTCACCTCTCAAAGCATCCGAGTAGTGACAGGTGAGGCTTTCAGATACCTAGGATCAGCACTGCTACTAAGAATGAAGAAAAAGCCCCTAACAACCACTGCATACACTCAAAAACATTGTTTGGAGAAATGCTGAGCATCCACATGCTTTTTGTGAGGCTTCCCAAAAGCTTTTCTCCTCCATTAAGGAGCACTGCTGAATTTGTGGTTTTCCAGCCTCAGCTTCCTCTTCTGTTTGTGGCAGCTTGTCCAAAGCACAGGACACATTATGCCTTCCAAAGCATAGCACTTCTGCTCCACAAACAGCATACTGGGACATTCGGAGGTTTGGTCTCCTTGGCAGGACAGGGGGCTCACTGCAGGAACCAGGCCTTGGGCTGCACCATCCCCACAGGGGAGAACATCAGAGTGCATGGTCATAATTGGCTCTCCTGGCACCAAAACCTCTCTTGACAGGGAAGCAGTCTGGTCCAGTGAAAGCCCTATCAATGTTTTTCAGGAAATCTCCTAGCAAAACTCACTCCATTTTATATGCCCACTGCTGCACAGACTACATGACGTGTTAGCCTCAGCAGGAGGAGAGCCAAAACACAGATGAAAGATTCACTGTTCAGGCTTCTCAGGCACTCACAGGAGATGTGCAGTGGGAGCTGCCCCTCACAGGCTTGCAGCTAAGCCTGGAGGCACAAGCAAGGGGCTTGAGCTCACCAAGGATTCCAAACCTTACCCAGACCTGCACTAAACTCTCGGTGCACCGGCTCCTGCAGCAGCAGCAGATGTGCATTGCCAGGGGCTGCCAGCATCCTGATAATCTCAGACCATCTACACGTAGCTGGGAATAAAATGAGCCAGGGCTTTGCATTTCTCACTGCTCAGTTTGCAGGCACCAGGCAAGTCCCACTCTCATATGCTGGTTCCCCACAACCTCATGGCTTCAGGGTGACTCTGTTTGCACTTCTCCAGGAATGCTCCTGCCACTCACTTTGCAATACCCAGCTACAAAAGCTCCATTGGAACTCAACTCTCAGGCAGTCTCAGGCAGAAGAAATGCTGGGGTGGCGGGGAAGACATGGGAAGAGGGAGATAGGAATGGTGAATGTTGAGGAACAAATTGGAGATGGGATGCAAAAATAAAAATCAATGACCTTCAAATCTGCAGTGGGGTTTTTGTTGATGTTTGCTGTTTAGTTTTTTTGGGAAGCAGTCTGTTACGTGACCCACCAAGAGCCGCTTGGCCCCAGGTGAGCTGCTGCCTGTCTACACATTTATTTAGGTTTTATTTCAGCAGGCAAGCTCCCTGTCACGGTGGCAACGCAGGAAATGCTTATTGTTTTACATGTTTACAAACAGCCCCTTCAGATCTCCCTTCCCTCTCTGTCCCCTGAGGTAATATGTATTGTAATAAATTCATAATTCGCATTATGATGATTTAAACAGCTTTGGAGTGGCATGTTTTAGTGCCTTGATTCAATTGTCTGCCTCGCAAACTGACGGCCGGCTCACTGCAGCTCCCGGCTGCTGGGAACCTGCTCCTGCACACAAACAGGGATGAACATCCAGGAAGAGTCACACCTTCCACGAAAGTAATTAGTAACATCCTCATTTAAGCCCTTCACCAAGGAGATGGGATAAACACTGCCGTCTCACCCCAAGGGCATTACTGGGCTACAAAGCTTTCTGTTTGGGGCTACTTTTGGACACTGACATCAAAAAGCAGTTCTTTACCACATTTACTACAAATTCCTACCATTCAGGCAAAAAGTCCTAGCAGGCTTATTACAGCCAAACCTCCTTCAATCCATATAGCATCTTGCAATGTACGTAAAGAAAGGAAGGTTGGATCGCCACATGGGAGGAGATAAAACTATGTGATTGTCCTGGTTTGAGACAAATTCAGAGAGAGAAAAAAAACCTATCCTCTGATAGAAATCAGGCCACAGTCACCCCCCCCTCAACCAGGTTTGGGAAAAAGAAATATTTCCTCGAAGGAAAGTGAAGAAGATACAAAACTATTTATTTAACAAACACACAGGAGAATAATAATAATGTTAAATAATAAAATCTCTCGCTGTGGAGAGAAAACCTGGGAGATTTCAGAGTCCTTCTGTGGGTGTGGTCCTCCTCCTGGGTGGCCATGGGGGTCCCCCCGCCCCAGGCCAGTGGAAGATCTCCCAGTGAGATCCCGATGTTCTGGTGTTCCAAACAAGTCCAGAAGAAAGGAAGAAGAAACCAAAGTCCCAGGAGAACACAGGAGTTAACTCTTCGTCTCTCTCCAAAGAAACAGCCCCGAGAGCTGGCTGGAAAGCAAGCAGGGTGCTTCCCCCCCCTCTCTCAGAACAACAGAGAGGAGTAGTAACCTTGAAACACAGACACGCTTTGAAAAAGTTCCTTTAGCTGTTTTTTTTTCCCTTTCTCTCTGCTCTCGGGCTCAGTTTAAAGGCACAGAAAGGCTCAAGATTCATTTTTCTGGCATAGAGTAGGTGATATGGGATTCATCATAAAGTCACCCCAAGACAGTGACGGAGAGAAACGTCCCAGGAGTCCCTTTAAGGATCACCTGTTTAAGGATCTTGAGCAATAAAAAAACACTGACAAAACACCAGCATTTCTGCTGTTGTCACAACTCAAGGAAATTGTCCTATAATGTGATAGCAAAAGTTAGCTTTTAAATATTATAACAACTGCCTTGAAAGGTAAGCAGCAAAATGTAAATCCATAATGAATCTTGGATAACTGCTTAGTATTTTCACCTTGTACCAACCTCAAATCACTCTCCTAAGTATTCACCAGCTGTTAGTCAGTACCTCCTTTCCCAACAGATGCAAGAATATGCAGATGAACAACAAAAGAATAAAAATCAATGTCATAGTTTTGCTTTGATATTTTTAAAACTGCAAAACTTAATATACATCCTTTCTATATTCATATTGCAACTTTTATAAACCATGCTGTTGGAAGTATCAAAGCATCAGCAATTACAGTTATGACAGGAAAACAATTATAAAAGAGTCACACTGTGATTAAAGCATATTTTGCTATTGTAATCTGGAGGTCTTTTTTTTTTAATTAGGTGCATTCTAGTTAAGATAAAAAAAAAAAGTTTTGTTTTCTTTTCCTAGC
>WEIV01016622.1:1113-11436 GCA_013390005.1 Calyptomena viridis | reverse complement strand
AACTCCCTCAGTTCCTGTAAGACATGATTTTGAAGAACATAATCTTTTTTTTTAACTGGCTGACTGAGATAACTAGGCCACAAAGAACTATTTTTTTATTATTTATTACAGAAAAATGCTTCCTAATAATATTTTATTGCTGATATTAGTAATATGAATAAACAGAAAATTGTTATCATGTATTTTACTAGCGCTATTTTCATGAGCCATTTCAGCTAATAAGAAATTATTGAAGAGTCAATGGACACTGAGGTTAAAGGAAGCGTTTATGAATTCTTATTACATATTATGAAACGCTTCTTACCTTGGATAGAAATTCAGAACCTAGAAAAATACTGTGAAAATTTTACCTAATGACACTAAAAATTTTCAAATTATTGTTGATATTTTTTACTTACTGGGAGACAACTAATTTAGCAAAAGTCACAATGCAGTATAGTAGTCAGTGTCTAGAAATACCAACACAAGACAGTCAAGATGTCATCTAACTCTATAACTTCAGTTACACACCTTTTTAATTAGGCAGTGTCAATTTTTTATCTGTACAAATGTAAAAGTATGACTGTACAGCCTGTGTAATTGTATCCTTTAATCATTACAGGTAGTTCTAGCTCTAAGGGTTAAAGATTTTCCAAGTGATTGCAATCCTGTTCCCAGTGAAATCCTGGAGTCTAAATGAAATACTGTTCACTTTCTCCTACTGGGAAAAGAAAACCTTCACAGTCTTCAGCCATATTCATTAAACAGGGAAAAAAAAAAAAAAAAAAAAAAAAGGAAGGAAAAAGGGAGGTTTGACCACCTCTTTTCTTTTTGTTTCTTGAAAATATGAAAATCACATAACATCTACAAGAATGAGGTAATGACACATCTAGTTTACAGAAAAAAAATATAGTCAAAACAGTAAATTTCTAGAGGATTGTATGCTTTTTATATCTTGCATAAGTCAATCTAATTCCAGTTTTAATTTCTATTATCCTTTCTATAGACTATCCTCATGTAAATCAACCTGCAGAGATAGAAGAAACACTTTAGATGGCCTCATCAGCCTCTGCTCTGTACAGGGTCACACAATACATAATGGCTAGTAACAACTGACTTCATTTTACAACATAAGGAAAAATAAGAGTAGCTGTGTATTTATTACTTTTACCTTTTAATCTTTGTTAAACATGGCAGCAAAGAAAAAAGTTAGAAGAACAAAATGAAATTAACCTTTTCTAGAAAGCAAGGATCATCTTAGTTCTGTTGTAATAATCCATCAAAATGATGTCAGATTACTGTCATATCTATCTTTACAAGTATTTATATATACAATGTGGTTGAATTAGACAACAAAGAAGTCTAATATAAAAAAAATAAAATAAAAAAATCAGCATTGTACCGGTAAATAAAAGAAGCAAAGTCATTATTTAAAGCAGTGGTAAATTACAGAAGTGAGCAAACCAGAAAACTGAGCCTCATAAAAGCTAGGGACTAAAATGGTCACGGTGGCAACAGCTGTGTGCCAAGGCTAAGAGAACAGCTTTTTAAATCTCTTGACCCAAGATTACTGAACAGGCTTTTATCAGTTGTATTAAATGTATTAAAATATAAACAATCTTCCAGGAAGAAGAGATTTTCACACCCAAAATAACTTATTACCAAAAACGAGACAAGGGTTCGCTAGCCAAGGAATAAAGATATAAAACTATAATTAGAGCTTTGATAATATGTCTCCATCAGAACTGCCCCAAGTTAAAATCTTTTCACTTCTTACTTTGTAAACAAATATTGTTTAGAACCATCTAACACATCAAAATACCAAAACATAGAACAAGAAATATTTTAGGAAGAAACTGCTTATTAATTAAACCTGAAAATATTATCTAATAAATGCTTATGCCAAGCTTTCCCTAGATCTACTCAATATTTTATGAATGCTGTTCTCTGATAGTCTGATAGACAATCCACTTTTATTGCATTTGATTCTAAAAGTAAGAGATTATTATCATCAGGAGCAAGAGAAAGACAAAGACCACAAATTCAATTTCACATGAATAAGCCAATCAAACAGTATTTAAGAAACCAAGAATATAACTAAAATCATACCTACATAGTGTTAATCAAAAATAGAGTTACAAGACCACAGAAGTTCACAAGGTAACTAGAGCTTGCTGGGCACTGTGACACTGAACATATTGAGAGTAATAAAAGTAAAAATACCACATGATGGAACCACAGATACGTCTACTGATAACCTCAAATTTAAGCCCATCTTCTTGATAACTTCCCACGTATAAATTTGTGCAATAATTTGTCGAAGTCAAGGGTTATGACTTTCCATGATATAATGCAAAACCTAAGAGCTTAATAATAACAATAAAACTCCAACAAACTAGAATAAGTAATGAATTCAAAACCCGGTAATTTTCTTCTCTTAGCCAACAGAAACCTACATTCCTTGACTGAAACAAAAGCTTAAGATTAATGAAGTGAATTGCAAGTTTCTACCTGTAAAAAAGATACATATAGATATAGATATATATATATGTTTTTGGTCTAAATCTAAAAACATTGGAAAATTGTATTTGTGACAACTGAAAGGACCTAATGAGAAAATATGAGTACAGTATTTGTAGTATAAGTGATCCTGAGGGACCTCATTAGAGCCTGAGATGCTCTTCAGCCCTGAGTGAAGCTAATTGGAGTTGCCACATACCAGTTTTGAGTTTACAGTTTAAGGGAGTGAGTTTCAGTCACCACAGAGGTGTAAAATATGCAAAACATTAACATACTACCTTGGTAAGGTTCAAAGTGAACATGAGACTCTTTATACGTCTTCTTTGCATTTGACTGCCATATATTTGTCTCTAAGCAGTAAAGTGAACACACCATATTATCCCTCAAAACATAACCAAGAGCATTACTGGGAAGCAAGACAGAGCTTGGAAAGAACTGGAACACTGAAATATGCCAGAGAAATCAGAAATCTTTCACAAAGAAACATACAGTACTCCTCAAAAATCAGTGTTTTAAAGGTTAAATTCGGGTGAAAACGGGAAGTTGCATATAAAATAATACTTGGACTTACTGGATTTGATGACTTAAATATTCCAATATAATGCAATATAATAACCAAGTCTTTCCCATAACAAAACCAAACCTCTTACCACAGAAGTATATACAATCTTAAGAAATCGATGAAATCTGAGGCCTTCTGCACTCAGAAGGAATAATTTGAAGGCTAAAATAATGAAAACACTAACAATTTACTGAGAGATCTATAAACCCTTGTAAAACCTCATAACAATAAATTATGAACTTCATACACTGATGGATACATATTCTTGGTCCAGGATTCTCTTTCACTGATCATTTTATTTGCATTATAAACAATATATCTCTTTCAACATGTTTGTCTTCTATTACTTTACACTAGTAAGAGGTACGGTTTTTTACTTCTCTTTCAGTCATCCTAACACAGTTTTTACTGCCATTTTAACATTAAAGTCACATTCAAACGATGTTTTTAAAATATTTTCTAATTTCAACACCAAGAATTGCATCTATAAGGAACAACGTTAATCACAGAGCCAGCAAAACAGGATAAGACTTTTAAACAAAAACATAAACACTTAAATAAAACACTTTTTTTTCTGGAGCCAATATGCAAAGTGACACTAGTTATACAAGTTACAGCAATTATCTTAGAGCAGTCATTAAGTTGTGATTAGCAAGGAAGTATTCTTTAGAAACTCAATGTAATTTAAAATTAGGTTTGCCAAACAGTTTTACCACTCAGAGCACAGGAAAACAGGTTAGGGTTTTTTTTGATGTTGGAACTCACAAATAACAGAGGTGAGGGCAGACAGGTCCCACAGTGTCTGCTTGTGCTCTTGGCTAGTCAGGTGCACACAAGCTCCAGTCAGAGAGGTATACAGATAAATGAATCAGCTCTGTGCTTAAGCTATTATGCCCTGTCTTTCAGCAATAAATATCTATTTTCAAATATTTATTAGTAGTCTTATCTAAAATTAAATGCCTCCTCTTACCCTGACTGCATGTAAATCCAGCAAGCAATTAAGCCGAGAAAGGAGAGATTTAGCAAATTGTTTAATTCCACTATCTGACTTTCACATATAGTAGTATTCCAGGTGGCCTTTGGTTCCTCTCTGGCTTGGAAGAACCAGATATTGTAATGGATTTAACAGAAATAAACAACTAGGAAAAATAATCTTATTCTAAACCCCTCATAAATCTGATTTTCCACAGCTCATTACATTAAAGCCTGGAAGAAAATTAAATGGGATCTCTTATTTTTTAAGAACTCTGAAGTATTTTGGAATTCAGCTCTGAGATGAAAAGACCTATCTGATAAACCACTTGAAATACAGCTTTCTACATCCATTGTGGCAACCTGTCTACCATCATAAGCAAAACCAAGAACAATGCATATTTCATACCAGCAGGACAATGCATATTTCTTAGCAAGCATTGTTTTGTATTATAAAAACAAATAATGGCTTCCTTCCTGAACTGTTTCAGTGGTGTTTTTCCACTAGAATACTGGCACAATATTTGCATTCCAAGCATGATACTGTTGAATTACTCTGCTATAGTGGTCAATGGCCCAGAGTCCCAAAGGATGTCAGTGACAAGTGGTGTCTCTCAGGTGTCTGTGTTGGGACCAGTGTTACTTGGTATCTGCATTAATGACACAGATGATGAGACCAAGTGCACCCTCAGCAAATTTACTGAAGATACCAAGCTGAGTGGTGCTGTTGACAAATCTCAAGGATTGGAAGTCATTCAGAGGGAACTTGGAAGAGCTTGAGAAATGGGCCCATGGGAATTTTATGAGGGTTACTAAGATCAAGGTCAAGGAGCTGCCCCTGGGTCAGAGCAATCCCCGCTATCAATCCAGGCTGGGGGATGGACAGATCAAGGGCAGCCCTGCAAAGAAGGACTTGGGGGTGCTGGTGGATGAGAGGCTGGACATGACCTGCCCATGTGAGCTTGGAGCTCAGAAAGCCAAGTGTGTCCTGGGCTGCATCAACTGCACTGTGGGCAGCAGGCGAGGGAGGGGATTCTGCTCCTCTGCTCTGCTCTGGTGGGACCCCACCTGCAGTGCTGCATCCAGCTCTGGGGTCCCAGTGCAGGAAGGACACGGACCTGTTGAAGTGAGGCCAGAGGAGGCCTCCAAGGCAATTAGAGGGATGAAGCACATCTTCTATGAGGGAAGGCTGAGATAATTGGGATTGTTCAGTCTGGAGAAGGCTTTGTGGTGACCTAATTGCTGCCTTCCAGTACCTGAAGGGAGTCTACAAGAAAGATGGAAAGGGACGTTTATAAGAGCATACAGAGACAGGACAAGAAGGAATGGCTTTACACTAGGAGTAGGTTTAGATTAGATATTAGGAAGAAATTCTTTACTGTGAGGGTGGTGAGGCACTGGAACAGGCTGGCAAGAGAAGCTGTGGATACTCCATCCCTGGAAGTGTTCAAGGCCAGACAGGATGGGGCTTTGAGCAACCTGGGCTAGTGGGAGGTGGCATGTGGTTGGAACGAGATAATCTTTAAGGCCCCTTTCAATCCAAGCCATGCTATGATTAGTGTAAGGGTGTAGAAAAGAATTGCTTACATACATGTTGCTTCTTCACGGAGTTCATGTCACAGTGGACTTTCCTGAGACAAGCATAAAAGTAACTATCATAACGTTACCTACATGCAAATGCAGAAATGTGAAGATTTAGAAATTAACGACTGCAGAGTAGCTATAAACAAGATCAGGAGTTTGCAAATTGTAGATCCTATTTCTATGCACACAAGCAAATCCTTGTGAATTCAAAGAAGATACTTAAGGTCCCACTATCTCAGTACAGAGATACTGGTGACATTCAGCTGTTGAATGTGTGAATCTTTAATTGAAACGGTTTAGTAACCAATGCTGCACACAAATGAAGTTCAGAGACAGACACATATGCTGCAAATTCACAGAAGTGTAAAGAAGAGACCTTCAGGAAAACAAAAACTTGAAGTACTGGTGTAACTCTCTCTTGGTACAAATCACACAAGGGCATCCATTTCATGCTTTTCTATTTTCAAGGGCTCCATTTCATGCATGGGAAGACTGGGCTTTGAGTAGGACTCTTACTTGTCTTTTAGAGAGTGTATTTACATGCTTCAGGCCTCAAGATGCTTCCCGGAGTTTGAGAAAACTGAGTGGCCACAGTTTTGATAGATTTATTTTAAAGTAGTCTTGTGCTATCCCATTAGGATTTAACATATGAAGTAAGAGTTAAAAAAGCCTTCTTTTTTCAAAAAAGCTTCCAAGTTTAAGAAAAAAGTAAGAAATAGGAACTGTTCTGCTGTGCTTTAACTTCACAAAATATTCTTTAGAGTGTCCTTTTAGAATGCTTGGATAAACTTTAAAATATTTCCATAAAAATGAAAAAACTTCACCTGATATTCTGAAAATAAAATATTGTGTTTTTACAGCTCTTTACTTCTTGATCTCAACAAGGACTGCACACATATGAAAGAGTATTTTACCATATTTGCTGCTTGATTTTCATACCACAGAGGGTGACACACACTTCACTGAGTTTTGCACAGAGACAGCTAATCTTATCTATTTAGATTTACCCTTTCAATCCCCTTTGCATCTCTTACTTCTTTTCTAATCCAGGGAAAAAAAAACCCCACAACCTTAACCTCTACCAGCTATTCATTTGTGTATAGTTTTTTTAAAGACTATCCTTTCTTGAAATGACACTGAAGATCATGGTCAATGGGTCATGGGGACTGAGAACAGACTTCAGCAAGGATCTCACCTGCTAACTTTAAGAAAACAGTAAAAACTCTGCCTCATTTTCTCCTCTCCAAAATGGAAACATATTGTATAAATCTGGTTTTTTTACTGAGCTGTACACAGAAATGTTTAAACATTGGTAAAGTCTCAGTTCTGTGAAAATATAAAATCCCTATAAAAGTTTGATAAATATTCTCAATCCTATTCATGGGAACAGTGATATTGCTAAGAGTTATGATCTAAATTTATATGAGATAAACAAGGTTTACACAGAGAGGTAATTTCTTCCATTAGACAGTAAAAGAAGTAAAGTCTTTTACAGGACATAAGGAACCTTTCTGCAAAACAGTCCTATCATCAGATCTGATACTTCTCTACTGCTGAAGGACATTCAAGTTTGTTGAGAATTTCTGCTTATGTAAAACGATGATAGAGCAGAAGAAGAGCCAAGATAATCAAAGAGGAAAAAAATAAAATCCACTACTCATCATAATCCATGTATCTTTGGAATTGATTTGGGGTCCAATTCTCTTTAAGAATTAGAACAAGTTGGTAGATCTGTTACATTAATTTAATTCTGCTGAAGTTAGCAAAACTGATGAAAGAAAAAAATCAAGCTCAATGCATTTTTGGACAAATGCTATAAAGAAGAGAAAATAAAGAATGAGAGCAACAGCTGAATTCTGCTGTTCTCAGATGTCACCCAAAGGGTAGCACCACAGCAAATTTGTATGTGAAATTTGGTATACTTCATACATAATATCTTACCAGAAATTTTATAATATACAAATTTTAGATTAGAAAAAAACTTCCATGCATACTGAAATCTTAAAAAGTCTTGATTTGCCATGAAGTACTATCTAAATGTTGGTAAAGACACCAAAAATTCTTACAAAACTCACTTTAAAGTAGGGAGAATGCATTGAGATAGTAATGACTTAAAAAAAACCCAAACAAATAAAAACCACCAAACAAAACCAAAGGCAAACTGCAGAAGCTCTTTGTGAAATGATAATGAATTCTTTTACATATGGCTAGCACTTCTGTTACTTGTACACTGCTTGCAGAGTGCACCAGAAAAAAGCTTGATGATACTCTCTATGCTCTGTATGAAGTAAAATTTCCTCATTTTAACTCAGACAAGATACTTGCAAATATATTTATGAGAAGCTGAAAGAGCACTATTTCTCTCTATGTGTCACGATCTTAGTAGATTGCCAATTATATTCTCTAAATGTAGATTTTAGTACCACCTAATAATGTATGAACTTCACCTAATATTATTCAATTCTGAAAGTACTTAACAGGATAACTTTTCATGTAATCTTACTGGAAAATAATTTGTCTAGACAGAATATTAGGATATATTATGCCCTTTCAAACCATAGTGAGAAAATTTGGTGTTTTCAATAACATAGTTTTGGAAATTTTTTAACTGAGCAACTACAAATACATTCAGATATAAGTTAAGAAAAAGTTTTTCATTCCCTCCTGTCTTAGGATCCTCTGAGTGTTGTTGAGATTGTTCTGATTTAGTCAGCCCTTCAGAGTGCTGTGTTGCATCACAGCATTGTTTGTAGTTTTGTAAAAGAAAAATGACTTAGTGTCACCTGCCTGCATTTGCAACTGCAGAGGTTATTGTCTCATTGCCTACCCTAAAAGCTATCTGGTTTTTAAAAAGTAATAAACTGCCACACAGAACAACAGAAAAAAATTAAGAAGGATTTTGACTGAAATTTTATGAGTTTGATATTTTTTTTTTCCTAATTTTTCAGAAGCATTTAACAAACCCAGTGGTTCATATCATCTTCTAGCTGAGTTCCTCAGTTCATTGATGTGAATATACTAAATCTTTACAGTCTAAGTGTACATGTCTTCCTGACAAGGCCCAGCTAACTGCACCGAAACAGAACAGAAACAGTCATCTGATTCCTTAATGGCATCTCAGCTATAACAGTCACTATTACGTCCTCCTGCAGAACAACCAGAAACAGCATCAAATGATTTCTTAAGCTGATCTAACTGGACCCACAAAGGCATAAGTGTCTAAACCATTAGAAAATATGTAGTTAATTAAAATTTACATATTAAAAAAGCCAAGGAAATTTTCATGTGTTGTATTTTTGCCTCTCTGGAGACTTCAGGCAAGAATTCATAAATCATTATATATAACCATCAATTCATAGATTTCTTTAGCCAACCATTACTAACAAAATATAAAAAAATCTATGAAATCACTTTACTGCAGATCTATCTTTCCCTACTTTCCTGTGATAATATTATATTGCATTAATGTAATAAGCTCCGCTTACAGTTGAAGCCTTTTAAGGAAAGGACAGTGTTAATGTATTAGTCTTAGTTCTAAAAGTCACTTAAACCAGGTCAAATAGATTTGGAATTGCCAGTCCCTCTGTGCAAGAAGTCATTTCTGTATAAAAGTAACATGAGCACATTTCTTCACTCACCAGGGAAGACAGAGGAAAAGCAATGTAAGTAGTCTGTGTGCTTGATAGAAACGGGAGGGGGAGAGGGGAGGGGGAATGAAAATGTGAAAATGTTACATAATTTTCATATGTGCCACTTCAAGAAACCACAGAAGGAACAGTATTAGCCATAAGTTTGTTTTGCACTTTTTTAGATAGGTAAGCAATGCAGTCAGCTGACAGTCAGCTGGAGCAAACATGTCCACCATTCAACGCAATGTTTAATTGCAAACAGATACTATTTGCCTAAGTTGTTCCGACATTCACGGTGTTCAGTTTTTAATGTGGCTACCACCACATTAACTGTTCTGGCATTAAATTAGAAAAACCTGTAAGGAGAAATCTCTGAAACAGTACAAACTCATTCTAAATTTTAGGAATAAATACTGTCTTTTGAGGACACCTTTTGTGTGGCACCCACTGTATGCTAATATATTCACAGGTTATACTGACACAGATGATTGGAAAAGATTATATTCTCACTTAATACTGATTAAATTACTAGTTTTCATGTTTTCCATGGAAGGTCCAAGTATTTTCTGTATTACTGGCAGAACACATAAAGGAGTTTACTACTCATTGCTAGACATTGTCCTGTAACATTTTACAAATTCAAACTGTCATCTGGAGCCTTCTTTATATTCTTACTAACTTGCCTGCAACTAAGAGAGGCAAATTGAGTTTTTGTTTGCCTTTAGATGCCAACTTCTACAAAAGGACTGAAAACTTGTTTTCTAATTGCAGGATTGGAATTCCATTAGGAGGTAAATGGGCTGCCAAAAGACTAACAAAGCACTAGCAAGGCGTTGACACTGGATCGAAAGACAGAGCTTCTACTTGCTGATCTAACTTCATTTTTTGTCTGGTACTTTTAGTGTCAAGTACATAGGATGAGTCTGGTTTAGAGAAAATTACCTTCCCCATGGAAGAAAAATCACATTTCTCCATAAATCAAAAATGCAAAATTCTTTGCCTGGGCAAGTTGTTTGAAACCTGTAACACCAGGTAAAGATTCTCTATGTAGTGGCCTCTATTATTAGACATTATTAG